>PVIJ01023347.1:0-14395 GCA_004024925.1 Scalopus aquaticus | reverse complement strand
ATAAGTGAAACCATTCGATATTTTTCTCTTTCTTTCTGGCTTATTTCACTGAGTATGATCCCCTCTAATTCCATCCATGTCGCTGCAAATTGCATGTGTTTATCTTCTTTCCATGCTGAATAGTATTCCATTGTGTGTATGTACCACATCTTCTGGATCCAATCATCTATTTTTGGACATCTGGGTTGCTTCCATACCTATTTATGGAGGAACTTAACTGCATCTTGGCTTTGAGACCTTGGGCATAGCTACCATCACTGCCTTCACCCTGCCAAAATAATTTCCACGTAGTTCCTTTTGCACATCACTTGCATTCTATTCAAAGGCTAGGGAGGGGCCATTTGATCAGCAAAGTCTAAGTTCTGAGCTGCCGTCCTAGCTTACTGAAACTGGGAAAGCAAGTACCTGGACGTTTCAGCTTCTGTAAGTGGGAAGAAAACTTTACCTCCTATGGTGGAAGATTTCCGCAAACCTAGGAAAGGAAGTTTAGATCCTGTGTGACAAAATCACGATGATGAGTGACCAGCATGGTTCACTCCTTCAACTACCTAACACAGGTTAGTATACATGGTTGTTCTTCCTAGACTTGTCAATCTTTGCAGAGCTCTTACTTTGTGCTAGGCATTTTTCTGAACATTTCACATATATTTACTCATTTAATGCTCACTACAACCTCATGAATTATGTACTATATGCTTCCCATTTTACTAGTGAGAAAACTGAGGCAAAAAAAGATTAAATAACTTTCTGAAGTATCCAAATCCCTGCATAATATCACATTCATATGTGATACAGTATAATTGTTCTTTTTGTTACAGAGAGGAAAATCCATAAAAAGGGGGGTTCTGTGTTCCCTGTCCCACATAATGAAGGCTAAGGCTCAGCAGAAAGGCAAAGCCAGAGTAAACTTGGAAGTGATGGAGGAGATATAACGCAAAATAAGATTAGAACTAGACCCACACAAGAAAGTGGGGATAGAAGAAATCAACATAACTATTAGCACAATCCCTATGGGCCAGCTCCTAAATTACAAAGCATAGATAGGAGCTAGACTGCAGTCTAGGGGCAAAGATATGGAGATTGAGCCCATTGTAGAATCTCCAGTCTCTTTTCTAATTCTAGTTAGCCAGTAAACAGACAGCCATCCTCAAAGATGAGCCCTTCCCAACTGAAAGAGGGCTATATCAGTGCTATTAGTGCAAGAATTCAGGGCAGCAGTTTTCTCTGCCCACTTGTGCCTATGCAGATATTTTCCTTTACCAACTCTGTCCTTCTGCAGGGCAGCGGCCTGCCTGTCTGCCCGTGACCTGCACCATGCAGGCCTCTCTTAGCAAACCTGCCCCCTAGGAGGGGCAGCTCTTCCTGTCCACTTGTGTCTGTACAAGTGTCCTTTACTTCCTTGTCCTAATAAACCTGTTCTTTAAGTATAACTGAGTCTCTGTCTCGTGGAGAAACTTGTCACGTGCCACCGAAGGGAGCACTGGTGAAACCTTTCCCAGAGCGAACCCAAGGACCCCTCTCTGTCTGCTCTCAAATCCATCGACTCTAAAACAACATCAGAAGGAACACTTTGAGAGACCTGGAAGATTTGGAGACACATGGAGTGGAGAGACAAAGGAAGTCCGTTTGCATCTCAGCTTTAGACTTGTGCCATGGACTTGGGGACATGGAATGAGACATGTGGACTTGAGACATTTAGAGACACTTGGAAGAGACATGGGCGAGAGACGTGTGGGGAAGCTGACAATGGCAACCAGTACCTTGATCTGAACCCTGATTTTGCTCTTTTCATCCCAGACTTGCCTGACCATTTCTGCCTCTTTCCCATAGTTCCCTGCCATAAGGTGCCTTAGACTTGTGGCAAGTTTTCAGGCCTCAGCAGTCTCGCTTTGAGCCAACCCTGTTTGGTTGGGCATTTACCCCTGAGGGGATGGGAAACTGGGTGTTTAATTGGAAAACTATGATCCTTTCTTTTTTTTCTTTCTGTGTGCACACTATGTTATTAAAGTTCTTTCACACTAATTACGCTTTGTCTTTACACGGCAGGTGGCAGAACCATTTAGAGCATGCAAGTTTGGGGATCCTGGGTTGCCCCTGAGTCTGCGCACCAACAATTATACAAGACATACTACTCTAGCATTATAAAAAATATATTTCTTTCTCCTCCCCCCCCCCCAAATTCATATGTTGAAATCATAATCCCCAAGGTGACTGTATTAAGAGGTAGAGGCATTTGGGAGATGATTAGTTCATGAAGGTAGAGACCTTATCAAAAGGCTACTTTTTCCCATTGGTTCCCAGATCTTTGCAATACAACTATAGGTGAAGCTGTACCACACAGTGACCACTTGTTCAGATCTAGTACTTTTATGCATCCTGTAGGGGAACAAAAATCTACCATCCTGAAATTTTGTCTTTTAGTCTTAAGGATTATTTCATAGGAGGTGCTTTGAAGCCTGGGTAGAAGTTGCCCTTTGTAAGAGACATGTACACATGTAAAGAAAAATCTCTCTCTGTAAGGGATTCTACTTGATTGTATTGGTAAGATCCAATAGCCTTAGCTCTTATCAATAGAGAAAGCAGAAATTAAATCTGCATAAAACTATACCCTTATTCACTATACTTTCTTGATGACTTTCCACAGTTTACCTTCCCTTCCATCTCTGATCTCCACCCCACCAAGGTCCTCTGTCTTAGCTGATGTTATTTAAGGTGGTGACTGAGGCCATGTAGTTGAGTTACTCAGTATTATTGGTCATCTCCCACAGATACAAGAGGTATACCTTTTATAACTAAACTGCTGTTTTTTCCCCTCTTGTCAATCTTTCTGATGTTTATTTAATTATTTGCTAGCCTAGAAAAATCCACATTCTGAGAAAGTTTCCCTCACCTTGACAATCACATAGAAGACTACCTGAGGTTCATATAGTTACAGGGCAGGGAGAGGGGCACCCCCGAAACCCCAGACCTGCCCTGGTCTAAATGGGTTCTGCCATCTGCCACATCAATACAAAACATATAGGACCTTTCGTGGAAAGAAACTTTAATACAATTAGAAAGGACAGAGAAGACAAGATTATATTTCCTTAGTCAAGCACCCAATGTTAGCCAACTCCTCATGGGTAAAAGTCCACCCAAATGGCACAAATTGGCCCAAAGCAAGTCTCGAAAGCCTGCCACAAGTCTGGAACAGCTTTTGGCAGGGACCCGCACATAAGGGTCAGAAACAACCAGACAATTCTGGGAGGAACCAAAATACCTCTCGGTAGGGACCCATCCAAAAGGGTCAGAAACAGTCAGACAATTCTGAGAGGAACAGAACAAAATCAAAACCAAAATCAACACAGCCATCATTAACTTCCCCACACGTCTCTCACCCATATCTATTTCAATCAGTCCAGGCCAGTGCAGCTTCTTTACAAGTCTCTTTGCTCCTTGGGCCTCTTCTGGCTTTCCATCCTTCTTCTGTCTCCTCCTGTCTTCTGTCTGTGTTCTGTGTCTCCTCTGTGTGCATCCTCTGTGTGTTCTCTGTGTGTGTATCCTGTCTCTCTTCTCAGCTTCTTATATCCTGCTCAGTTCCACCCTACCTTGGGTGGGACAGGGAACCTGGGACACACCCTTTCTCCTGGGGACCACCCTGTTACAATATGATCAGCTTTCAGTTGACACAGTGATCGTGCCTTCAGCAATGCTTAATGTTACATAAATCAGTCTTCTTCTGTCTGATAGAGTTCTTACCAACATCAGTGTGTCACATGGAAATTAGCCAATTCATTATCTTTTTGTTTATAAGCTACCCTGTTTATAGTATTTTGTTATGAGTTAAAATGGACTAGGATAAGTTATCAACCAATATTTCTTATCACTTACTTATCCAACTCTAAATCTGTAGTATCTCAGTAATGCCCATTGTTCCTCTTTTTGCTTCAGCACAATACTCTTAATATTTTAATTGGTAAATTTAAAAATAACCAAGACACCCTATAATATTAATGATTATCCACATGCTGAGAAAGGCAGAAGAAAATTAGTTAGAATATGCAAATGCACATTGCACAGTAAGGAAAATGATATGAATTAGCATTCCTTTTGTATCTAATTACAAGGTCAAAACAAGTACTAGCCACTTCCTTCTCCTACTGCCCTTTAGTCTTCTCCTTTCTCTCAATTAGTACCTCTACTTATCAGGGCTCTTTCCTAGACTAAGTGAAGGATCTAAGCTTAGTGATTCTGCCTGATTAATGTTATCTATAGTTGACCCTTGGACAACACCATAGTCAGGGGCACTAACCCCATACATACATACCTGACTCCCCCAAACCTTAACTACTAAGAGCCTGCTATTGACCAAAAGTCTTACTGATAGCAGTCTATTAACACGTTTTATTCATCATTTGTATTATATACTGTATAGTTAAAGTAAGGTAGAGGAAAGAACATATTTAGAAAGTCGAAAAGGAAGGGGAAATACTCCCATAATCTACATAAGTGGACCCATGCAGTTCAAACCCATCTCATCCAAAGGTCAACTGTGAAAGGTTGCCAGAAAGCCACAATGCAGTCTCCAAAAGAAAAGCTTTATTGGGGGCCAGTTGCCTGGCTGGACCCTGAGAGGAGGGCAGAGAGAGAGCCACGCCCGGAGAAAAGCGCATGAGGTTTTTATATCCTAGGTAGTAGAGGGAGGGATGGGCTGCAGCCAGCAAGGGATTTTGGGATAAGGGCCTGTGACCTTTAATGATCAAGACAGGGAGGGTGGGTTTCTAGGATAAGCAAGGTGAGTTTCTTTAGGGTTAAAACTATCTGCTGCTTCCTTGATTGTGATGGTCAGTGTGCCCTTAACATGTCCTTGTCTGCCAGACCCTAACATTCCAGACTTTTTGGTGTTATAAACTTTTTACTACTGGTCACTGGATTTAGCAGTAGGAGGGGTACCTTGGATATGCTCTATTTCAATTGTGTACCAACAATCTTATTCACGCTAATGTAAGTTAACTTATATTAATGTAAGTTAATGTAACTCTATTGTTTGTCTGTTCAGACAATGTAAATAAAACATCAGAAATAGCCAGTTTCGAGATTTCATTTTTCAATTCAGTATAGCCATTATTGTGTCCCGGGTGGAAACCTCTATCCTTTAAGTATTAAGCTCTTTTAATTAACAAATTCTAGAGTTGTTGTATAATACTGTATCGGGTGGAATAGTAAGAAAGAGGTACACTCACCCTTTTTATGATTATTGGAAACTTGTTCTGGCAAGGATGACTTTTGGTTAATGGTCACATGGGATTCAAACATTCATGACCTTTATGCCTATACAGAAAGACCCATGCAAAAAACTCTTATTCAAACTTTCTAATCAACAATCCTTCAATCTTATTATATCAAACTCTCTGATCACCCAGCCACCCCATGAATAAGTAATGGGCCACACCGCAGACCTGTATCCTTGTAGGCACAGTAGACTATAAGATATACGGCCTGATTTTCAGCCAATTTGAAGGAATTTTCTTCATCAGTCTTCAGAGTAACCTCTCAGTGAATCTGTAATATTGCAGTAGTCCACATTTTACCTGGTGTCAGTACATTATTCAAAGCCATCTATAAGCCAAACTCATTTTCCCCCCTTGGTTAGTTGGTCATCAATTTCAGAAAATCTTCAGAAAGTCAAAGGTGTCATTTACAAGAGAGATGACAGTGCAAGCAAAATTGTCATATTGAGAGTGTGAATCCTCTGCTTCTACAAATTATGCCTAAAAGACCTATTCGAATCCAATTTTGTGTGTATCACTCCCTCTGAATTATGGGATGTTGTTGCATGTCCAATTTTATGACTTAGTAAATCAATTAACAGTTAGTTCATTACGGCAAGTACAGGTCATATCAATACTTGATGTCCATGATTAGGTTTTCAGTCTCTACCAGAAACCGAATCAGCAAGCTAGAAACAGTTTATCAGAAGAAAAATGTGATTTGCACATTTTGTCACCCCCAAAATGTCTTTTTATCATAAGGATTAATGTGTAAAAGTTGTTTTAAAGACAAGTTGGAGGTTGACCTTTGTAAGAGACATGTACTTATGTAAAGGAAAATCTCTGTTTTTAAGGATGTCACCCTCTCTGTATCAGAAGTTGAGAATGATTCAAGGCTGAAAACTCATCAATGGAAAAGGCACCTACTGAAATATGTATAACAACCATACCCTTTACTGTGCCTTTCCTGGTAACCTCCCATAACAAGCTTATTGTTTCTTTTTGTAACAGATGGGTTGGAATAAAGGCATATTAGAGTTTCTTGAAATGCTACATCAGGGCCTCCCTGGTGGTGCAGTGGTTAAGCACTGCACTGTGGAGCTGTTGGCAGCAGCAATGGGAGTTCGACGCCCAGCCGGGGAAAATCCCACATGGCTCAGCAGACCTCTCCTGCCTCTCCCTCTGCTCCCCTCAGCAGGGTATTTCGTTGATCTGGCTGTTCTGCTCCCCACTCTGTCTCTGGTGAACCCTTTCGCCACCCCACACCTCTGGCCTGTACCCCAGCTTGTATGTATAAATAAATAAATCTTTTAAAAAAATGGGAAATGCAAAGGGGAATTCTGTAAGGGATTCTACCTGACTATTGGAAAGACCCAATGTCCTTAACTCTTATCAGTGGAGAAAGTAGAAGTGAAATCCAGATAAAAGTCATAGCTTTATTGTGACTTTCCTCATGACGTCCCACGGCTGACCCCCTCCGTCTGTTCTCCACCCTACCACAGTCCTTTGTCTTCGCTGAGGTTATTTAAGATAGTAACTGAGACCACGTGACTGAGTTACTTAGTCTTAATGGGTCTCTCCCACGTGTACAGGAGGTATACCTTTAATTATTAAACTTTTATGTTTTTTTCCCCTTCTTTCTGATGCTTATTTGATTATTTGCCAGCCTAGAACCCAGAGAGATGTGGGAAAATTCCCCCCACCCATACACAGCTGATATCAATGGGAATTCTGCATTACAGTTCCACTTCTACCTTTGACCACTTCTGCTTCTCTCACAGCCTCAGAGGTGTCAATCCTGAGAGCTCTCCTTATGAGACCTTCTTCACACACATCTCTATCTCACAGTCAGTTTACTGAAGAGCCCAACATACGATAGAATGTGATCCTAGGGAGCACCAAATACAAAGTGGAAAACTGAGACAAGGAAGAGAACAAAGCCAATGCATATAAATTAATTAGTGGGTAACATCTGTGTGCAACTGAGGCACTAGTGACTGATGTAGCATTTCAAGAAACTCTTACATGCCTTTATTCCAACCCATCTGTTACAAAAAGAAACAATAGGCTTGTTATGGGAGGTTACCAGGAAAGGCACAGTAAAGGGTATGGTTGTTATACATATTTCAGTAGGTGCCTTTTCCATTGATGAGTTTTCAGACATTGAATCATTCTCAGCTTCTGATACAGAGAGGGTGACATCCCTTAAAAACAGAGATTTTTCCCTCTGTAAATAAATGTAAATGTTTCTTACAAAAGTGTAACTTCTACTCAGAACATTTACTATTTCCTTTGTATCTTAAAAATAACCAGTTCAGGGCCTCCCTGCTGGCGCAATAGGTTATGTCTCAGTACTATGAAGCTATCTGCAGCCACTGCAGCACGAGTTCAATCCCCAGCCAGGGAGCTTCCCCCGTGGTGCAGCAGACCTCTCCTGACTCGACCGCTGCTCCCCTCAGCAATGTATTTCAGTCAGTCTGCCTGTTCTGCTCCCTACTGTCTCAGGTGAATCCTCTCAGCCCTCCCCCACACTTCTGGCCTGTACCCTAGCTCTTGTATGAATAAAAAAATATTTTTTAAAAAATGGTTATTTTACATATATATATATATATATATATATATATATATATATATATATATATATATATATATACACACACACACAAAATAACCAGTTCAAAATAATCCTACGCCAAAGAGGAATATTTTGGCGTGGTGTATTTTGCTTCCCCATAGGGGGAATGAGAGTGAGTACGTAAGTGATGTAACTATTCTCTATCTATGTTCACTGCATTCATATCTTTTTCCATGAAATACCAGTGTTGGGGCACAGACAAGATCATCCCAAACCCCTCTGGGTTCTAGGCTGGCAAATAATAAAAAAAGGACCATGCAGGCTGATAAGAGAATATAACAAAAAGATGTTAATAATAACCTGCATACCTCAAGTATACATGGGGGATATCCAACATAACAGAGTCACGAGCCAGATGATTTCAGATGCCATCTTAAACAACAAAAACAGGAGGTTGGCAGAAGAAAGGAGAAGTTCAGTTGGGGAGGTTACCAGGGAAGGCGCCATAGGCAAAAGCATGCAGGTTAAGTCTTGCCTTCGCTGTTGAAAAGATTTACGGAGATTGGATATTTCCTTATACACCTTTAGAGAAGTTTATAGACAGTATCTTAAAGAAAGAAAAAATCCTCCATCCAACCTTCAGATCACATCCATAAATTTAATCTTTTCAAAAAAATATATTTGGGGGTGGCAGATATTTGGTCCCCTACACCAGATAATAAAATTTAACAAATTAAAGCTGTCTTAATTTTACTCTGAATTCTTGATGAGCTTTGGTTTTCTAGTTCTGAATGTGACAAATGGCCTTGTCCACTTTTTTTAGGCCTTAATTTCCCCACCACTTCACCAATGACCATGATAGCTTATAGTGGAGGACCCATCTATGTTGAGTCAGTAACACGCCAGCACATACGTGGGGACACGCTGAGGAGCAGGTTTGTAAGGCAAGACTCTGCTGCTCAGGGAGCAGCCCTCTTGCATTTATTAGCAGTAATACGTAAGCATGACTGATGACGCGATGATGGCAGGAGGAGCAGTGTCCAGGGGAAACAAAGGGTACTCAACTTTATGGGGAATGGAGGGGACATGTCGGCCACATATACAGGGAGGACCCCTGTGCAGGTGATTTGTGTAATTTCTGAGCTGCTCCCAGACCACCTCAGACCGTGGCCACACAATGTCAACACCTCCCTAGGTGTCCCCGGCTGCCTTGTGATGTGAGCTATTGTCTTAAGGCACTCATGCCAGAGTGCCTTATCCAAATCCTTCACACACATGCAGGTGCATAGAGAGGCCAGACACACACAGATGTAGAGGCCCCAAGTGATAGAAAGACCACAAATCTTGTCATTATCAAGAGGTAATGAAGATTCTCTAGCTCATAACTCAGCTGTGAATGATCTTTCTGCCAGTCCAGTCTAAACCTAATGCCTCTTCTGAAAACAGGCTGCTGCTATTTCCTTGATTTTTTTTTGTATTATTAATATGCCTATTAGATTTATGTAGGGGTGAAGACCTCTTTTTCTTATCAGTAACAGCCATCCTGGAATTTGCCTGTTGACTCCGAACCTTAAATGGGTAACTAGAATCCTCCAATATTGTAGCGGATTTCCCACCTACATCTACCTTGGAACTTCCAATATCGTTCATCTTAACATGCTCTGATATTTTGTTAGGAGCTCCCTTTATTTCCTGTTGGAACGCCCTCCTTCTCCTACTTCTCTGTTTCTCCCTCCTCCTCCAACCACCCCCCTTCTCATCCTCCACCTTTCCCTTATCTTCTTCCTTCTCCTCCTCCTCCTTCTCCCTCTCCTTCTTCCTTCTCCTTTCCTTCCTTTTCTTCCTCCTTCTCATTCTTACCCTATCTATTTATCTATCTAACTATCATCTCCTCACTGATTCCTTCTCCAGCTAGACAGTGCTGTATTCTGTAACTATAGTCACCCAGGCCCTACCTGGTGGTCTGACAGAATCTGAAAGCTGGTTCGGTCAACTGAAGGTCTATAAATCCCACAATGTGTCTTTAAGCCACTATTGTTAACTGAGCCATGCTTGGCTATGACATGAAAAATGGCATTGGAATTCTTGTTATATTCTAATAAAACATATTACAAATATAATCAAATACTGTTATCATTTCCATATGCTTTCTGCCAGAACATAACACCTAACCCAACCTATTTCTTTCCCATGAACCTGTAGTCTTTGTTTTGTGCATATAGAACGTATGCAATAATATCTTATCACGTTGTACACATAGAAATATGCAGTGATTAAGTAACTGGATTAGAAATGATGTGAACATTCCAGTTTTGATTATATAGTATAGAGCTCCCCGGAACTCTCCTCTCCCATCCTCTAACAGTCTGCATTTAAATTTGCTGTGTTTACTAGGAATCCATTTTAAAAATTGGACATTACATTTATTGAACTTGATCATCATATCTTTTGGATTGTTTAAATCACATAATGGTGTCATATCATTTGCTTGTAAATCTTTTATATTATTTCAGTTTTGACTACCTACAAAATGGAATGTCTTTCTTTTTCTCTAAATTGAGATATTTCTTTCCTGCTCAGCAACACTGCTTTCATTTAACAATTAAAGTGTGAATGAACTGAGACTGTGAACAATTGAGCAAAGTTGTTGCTATGCTCAAGATATTTTAAAAGTTTATAGACAGCAATAAAGGTCTTCACAATGAAAAAAGTATGCAAATGTGATTAGCTCTCTTAAAAAGAGAGCCGAAAGCCAGCATATCAACACACAAAGATCTTGCCTGTAGCAAGTCATCTACATTGTTAATTACCAAGCTCACTCTGGAAACTGAGCCATGATATCAATGACATCAATGAATTTAGTGGGCTGTTAAATACTCAGCAAATAGTTTGCTTCCTTAAATATAATCTTTGGGATTAATTTGAAAAGTTTATCAAAGTGTACAGTGAAATGTGAGTCTGTTTTACTGGGATATGATAAAAAATAAAAATAAATTTTATATTTCTGGCTTATTTTTAAGTCTACAAACAATTGCAAGACACCTTATTGATTAAAAGAAATAAAAGCAAAGTGGATTTCAAACCATAAATCTTAAAATTCTTTATTTTGAATATGAACAAGAATCTTGAAGGGACTCAGGATATGACACACCAAAATATACCACTTTGGCAAATGTGTAATTTTGAACTAATGGCAATTGAGAAACAGAAGTTACAGGGGGGAGACCTCTGTCTCTTCTTATTACTTAAAATTAGGCCATGTATTTCCCATTAGAAACGTGCCTTCTCCTTCCTGTAGCAGGAAGGAGAGAGTGGCTCATCACCAGAGATGGGGAGTTGACACCAAGTTGGGTCTGCATAAACAGACTTAACTAAAATAACAGTATCTTCTGTCAGTTACCCCATATATTTTCTAATCAATTTCCTATAATTTTATCATGCCCAGAAGCCCACTTTCAGTCACTTCTCCAAATTTCATTGTCCTTTGTTAAAATTGTGTATAATTTCCTGAGTCTAAATGTTTCTTCGGGTTTTCATTTCTTTTCTATGAAGCCCCCATGCACATAAAATTATTAACATCACTATAACTTGTATCTCTCTTATCCTGTTAATCTGCCTTTTGTCACTGTAATTTGCAGGCCCAGCCACTGACTTAGAGAGGATAAAAAGCAAAGGTACTTCTCCTACAATATACAATGGAAAGTTTCATATTTCTACAAGAAAGGAGGGAAGGGCCTCCCTGGTGGCGCAGAGGTTAAGTGCTGCGCTGTGGAGCTGTCAGCAGCAGCGATGCAGGTTCAACGCCCGGCCAGGGAGATTCCCACATGGCGCAGCAGACCTCTCCTGCCTTGCCTGCTGCTCCCCTCAGCAGTGTGTTTCCGTCGATCTGCCTGTGCTGCTCCCCACTCTGTCTCTGTGAACCCTCTCGCCGCCCCACGCCTCTGGCCTGTACCCCAGCTTGCATTCATAAATAAATAAATCTTAAAAAAAAAAAAGGAGGGAAAGGTAATATTATTCATCTGTAGTCATCTTCAGTTATTTAAGGAGCCAAAGTTTCTTATGAGAAACTACTAGTACTGTTACTTATTACCACGCCTCCTTGAAAATTTTTAGTTGATAATAGTCAATATACAGAACTGAATCCTTCAACTCTGTTCAAGTATTTGTAATTGTACATTGATTATTTTTAAGCCTACTTAAAATCTATCTCCATACAGAGCTACATTTTTTTTTCTTGTGCTGAGGACTTTTAACATCTACGTTCTTATCAACTTTTCAAAGATTGAATGCGGTATTATTAATTTTGATAATTATGCTGTACATTATGTCTCTATAACATATACCATGTAACTGAAAGTTTGTGATTTTTGACCTCCCTAACCCATTTGGTTACACCACCCCCAATTCTAGCAACCAATACGTTCTTTGTATCTATGAGCTCATTTTTTTCCCTTTTAAATTTATTTTTTATTTATATCTTTTACAATATTTTGTATTCCCCATGGGTTTCCCACCACCAAATCACCCGTGAACCATCACCATAGTCCCTTGTGCTCTTTCCTTTCCCCTCCCCTGTAGAATGTCTCTTATTCATGGATGTCTGCTAGTTTTTTGTTTTTGTTTTGTGTGTTATTTTTTCCTCTTGATCTCTATAAGTTCGTTCTTTGTTTCATTTTAGGTTCCACATGCAAGTTCATACCATATTTGTCCTTCTCTGATTTATTTAATTTAGCATAATGCCCTCAATGTCTACTCATGGTGGCTCAACTGGCAAGATTGCATTCTTGTTTGTGACTGAATAGTATTCCAGTTTAACTTAGTATCACTTAAAAATGTTCAGTCAATGATTGATTTCATATATGTTGGTGGCTTACCATATAAGTGTATGGTAGACTATACCATATAGGATTGTGAAGTTATCCTCTAAGATGTTCCTATGATGAAATCACCTAATGATGCATTTCTCAGAATGTATCCTTGTTGTTAAGCAAACATGTCTGTATGATAAAATTTCATTATCTGTTCATCCAACCATGGACACTCAATGTCTTCGTAATCTTAAATAAATATGCAATGAACACAGGCGTGGGATTAGTGGATGGAAGTGGCATGATCATATAGTACATCATGACAAAGATTATTTCTTTAATTGACCTTTAGTCAGATACTTCTGAGCTCCCTTCTCAACTAAGCCTCCTCTTTGGCCTACGAGAGCTACAGAATCTGAAAAATGATTTCATCTTCCCCCTAAAATAAAATTCCAAAATCCTAGCATAATTTTGCAAAGCTCAGGGTGACACTCTTAGTACAATAACCCTAGCTCTCTGAAGTTCCTGCCTGAGAGAGTTCAATGCTGTTGAAAATAATTGCTGCTTGTTCCAACCCAAACGACCTCTTGATTGCCCTTTACATAAATTTATTTTTAAAAATCTTAAAATTGTAAAGGCTTTTTCTGTTCCTTTGAGATGGGTATGTATCTCCTCCAATCCAGGAGTATCCTGGTCTCTTGGGAGAGTAGGAGCTAACTTTGGTAAGTACCAGTTGGCAGACACAGATGGCCTTATCACATTGATATTTACCAAATGTAAAGTGTTCTTTCAATTTTTAACTTCCTGATTGCTTGACTACCTCACTCATTCTCCCTTCCTACTTCCTTCATTCTTTGAAATGTCCAGTCACCTTTATACATATCAGAGTTGAGCTTAGCTTACACTGGGATCTCTTCCTGACATCAATGGTATTATTAAATAAAATCTACCTTTACCACTTCAACTAGTGTCTGGCTTTTTTTACTTTGATAATCAGAGATTATTTAACCCTGAGTCAGTTCTCAGAAGGCTAGATCAAAAGAGGGTTGTATGCTGACTCAGACTGAGGGTGAGTCAAAGCTGAAGGGCCTGGGGAAAGGAGAGAAGCCTAACTAAAATTTGATCCAGTCAGATTAATGGGCATTTTGTTTCAATTGATCAGTGGGAGAGCATTTCAACTAATCATTTATGAGACAAATAATGGGAATTTGGAGGGTCTCTGTGTTGTCATAGGAAACAATTAGGGTGAAGCATAGGTCTGCTGTCCAGAGAAGGTTTTCTCAAGCTGTGTCACTTCAAATTGTGGATTTTTTTCAAGATAAAGTCAATCAAAGCCCTGTAGAAACAAGAGAAACTTTTTCCACTCTCTTAGCTACCCAGAAGAATGAAGTTTGGGGGCTATTCCCCAGATTTAAGAAGTAAACTTTTCTATTAGAGAAACATATCTATATGGAAGGGCAAGCAACTAATTACAGAGCATTTGATCATTTTGTCATGTGATTCACACTCTCCCCTTCATGTGAGTCCTCCTCTCTCCTGGAAGCCACAGGTCACTATCTCTGTCTTTGACTCGGCCCGCGAGTCCATATCAACGCTGCACCTGAGGAGGAAGCAGGGAGCAAGGGACAGGGGTACGCGAGAGAGTGGAGACAAGTCAAGAAGTCTGATCAAGTCTCGTTTATTGTTCCCAGGGGAAGAGCATAAATAGGGTGAAACTCACGGGGAGGTAACATTAGATAATGCAGGGTGGTCCAAGGTAGGGG
>PVIJ01023346.1:0-14403 GCA_004024925.1 Scalopus aquaticus | reverse complement strand
TGTGTGTGTGTGTGTGTGTGTGTGTGTGTGTGTGTGTGTGTGTGTGTGTGTGAGAGCAGCCCCAGCTGGAACTGCTCCCATCCTCCACAGGGATCCCCCTGGGTGGGTGCCTTCTGGCCTCCAAAGCCAATCAGCTTATGGGCACAGAGTAGAGGAATATTAACATCCTTGACCACTTTTTAAAAGTCAGACTATATAAGGTTAATGTGGCTTAAAGTGTAAATACTGGGTGAAGGCGTCCACAAATTGGGCAGATCAAATTCTCTGGGTGACCCTCCCACTGAAAGGTCCTGACACAACACTTCTTGATGAATCTTTGAATTCTTAAAAATTGTCCCCACAGGTGTAGGGGACTGTCACTGTTACAGTCACCCAGACTCGGTCCCTGAAGCAGCCGCCAGCCATCATGCTACCCCCTTTGTCTGTGGGTGGCCTCTGGCTCGTCGGATCCTGTCACGGGCAGGGCCAGTGCGTCTACCGCTCCATATTTCTTGTCCTCTCAGATGTCCCCTTCCGGGTTTTGCTCACATCCCACTGACCAAGGTCAGGGCCACAGTGCTCAGGTCCAGGGAGTTGGCCCTGCTGCCCCGATATCCCACCTCTCACCCCGCGCCCCTACAGCAGCTAGCTGGGGGCAGACGCTGCCCAGATAACGGCGCTCAAGAGCAGCGCCGAGTAGACGGGGCTGCTGACAGGCGTGTGGGGCCTGAGGCGGCTGCAGATGGGCCCGGGAACCGCAGGCCGGAGGAGACAGACGATGCTCAGGCAGGTCTGCGAAGAGCCAAGTGGAGCGTCTTGAAAAGGAGAGGGAGTCGCGCGCTAAAAGCCCACCGCGCAGTGATGGTTTTTTTCTCTCTTCCAGTGCGGTGTTCACCTGGACAAATTTGTTGGTGGTGGTGGTTGAGCTGGATGGGTCGGAGCAGGAGGCGTTGGACCTGGTCCCCCTGGTGACCAACGTGGTGCTGGAAGAGCACTACCTGGTGGTGGGGGTGGTGGTCGTGGTGGACATCGGTGTCATCCCCATCAACTCCCGGGGGGAGAAGCAGCGCATGCACCTACGAGACGGGTTTTTGGCCGACCAGCTGGACCCCATCTACGTGGCCTACAACATGTAGTCTTGTCTCTGGCTGCCGGGACTTTTCCAGAGATGTAAACATTTTTCTCAGTGTCACTAAAGTGTGCAGACGCCAGGGCGACGTTCGCCAGAGTGGAGCCTTTTGTCACGCGATGGCGAGGAGGAGACGGCCACAGCAGTCCTGATCGGCGTGGGGTGAGGCGTGGATGTACCACTTGAGTTTGCTCAGAAGGACTTCGGATTACTGCCTTCAGTTTGTTGGAAAAGCCCATTTCAAAACTTTCTTTTCTTTTTTTTTTTAATTATTGGATAATAAGTGCTTTCTTCGTAAATGTGGTATTTTGTTAAAGCCAAAATAGCAATTAAAAAAAATATTCTGCCCTCCAGATGGGTTCTTTTAAACAATTTATGTAGTGTGACAAAAAAAAAATTGTTTTCTCTGTTTTAATGTGTCATGAAATCTTAATGACATGGACCTGTTACTAATTTAAGCCATTGCTAGATCTCATCCTTTTAGGAAAGTTTGTTGAGGTACGAGAAAACCTTCCAAATAGCACCTTCCAATTAGATTTTAGCAACTTTCTTTGTCAGAAATGTGCTGAAGAGACAGAGGCTAATATATGGCCTTTGAAGTTAGCATAGAATGAGAAGAAATTATAAATAAGGTGTATTTCGGCAATTATCTTGCAGATATCTTTGTACTAAACTAAAAAGATAAAATAAGTTAACTTCTTCATATGTAATTATGTACAAAACGTTTAATTTATTTTGATCTCTTTAGAAGTATAAAAAAGAAAAACATTCAAGAATATTAAAGTCTTGTAATGTTTGCTAATATAAAAAAGTGTTGTATTATCTTGCGTGGATAGTATCACAACAAATATATATATATGAAATATAAATCCACTAATGAACAAAGGAGATTTTAAAGTTTAAAATGCAGAACCTGTCACTTGCATGGTGCCCCTCCACTGTACTGTAGATAAAGAGAGATTCTCTCACACCCACTCTGCTGATGTGCGCAATCACAGATTGCCGGTAGCCCAGTCTAAACGTTTCTTCTAGAACCAGAGACCAGCAAGTGAAATTACTACCATCTCAGAGATGGTGAAGGCATTTGAGGCTAAATGTGCACTATTTTTTTCCTTTGCTGTGGGGGCAACAAGGAAGGTGTGCGTCCGTGCACCCGCAGGCTCCAGGGAAGGCAGGTGGCGGATAGCACTGTTCTCTCAGCTGCAAGAATTTGTTGCACAATGTTTTTCAGCATTTTTGTTAGTGTCACCTTCTTTTTGTCCTTGGTATGGAAAGGAATGATATCCTGTGGTCATTTGCACTGGGTTGCTTTGATTCCCCTCAGATGGCCCATGTGTGGAGTGGACAGTGTCCAGAACAGCTGAAAGGGAAAAGACTCACACAGGAGATGATCCCCTCGGCCGGCGGTCTGGGGTTTCCTAGCCCGGGCTTCCTGACCCAGCCACTGGCTGATGCAAGAAAGCCTCCCAGCGGCCTTCGCTTCGCCACCTGTGAGGACCACGGTTCTGATTTCAGTCTGTTGCTGCTCCTGCCTCACACACCCTCTGATTTCCAGAGCCCATATGTAAACTCCTTGATTGAATTGGCCCAACCGTGTCCAGCCAAGAAGAGGGATCAGCTGCTCCAGAGTGATTTATTTTATAATCGCCCCAAATTGACCCTGCAGTGGCTCGTTGCTAGATGTGCATGACTAAGATTGTTGCTGGGCAAAACTTAGATTCTCTTTTCGTTATATCGCAGGCAATGTCTTTCTCTGCCTTTGCTCTATGCGCAAGCAGTAAGCCCTTTGCTAAGAGAGTTTTGTTTGACTTCTGAGAGCCAAGGCAAATTGTTTTTAAAAAATCTTATGTGGCATATTTTTCTTTAATTCGTCTGCATGTGGGGTGCACCCCTCCATCTCCACAAACCATTTGATTTTTAAAATATCGTTTGACTTCATTGCTGTGTAAGAATATTTCTCTACATGTTTCAGATACACATTCCTATGGTCTTCTGCTTCCTAAGGGGGAGAACCCCGACACATTAAAAAAAAAAAAAAAGGACGTTTTCTTAGACATACACCTTGTTGAAGGGGAAGTGGGTTTCAGGTAAGACCCTGAGTCGAAAACACGACTGCAAGATCACCTGTGAGGTCCAGTGGATGTTGGAAGCCAACACGGCAGGTGTCACTTCAAACACGACTTCCCTTGGCCACGGGCGCTCCAGACGCGAGGCCGGGGGCCGGCAAGGCCTGGGCACCGCACTGTCATCTCTGGTGTCCAAGTCAAGGCCCGGGGCACTGGGGGTTGGGATCAGAGTTCTGTTGTGCAAGGAGACACTTAGTTACCACCTGTTTCAGCAATAAAGAAGGATCGTTCTGTATTAGAAATTGTACTGTAGATAAATCATTCATGAGAATGTGACAAATGTTTGTCTTGTGACCTTGTGCTTTTGAAGTCAGACAAAACCGTGTAATCAACTTGCACAAAGGAGGGTACACAATGAACATTGAAACACAGACCTAACCCAGCAGGGCGGCTGCCTCATGGTGCTTGTTTATTATATATATTTAATCCTGCTTGACACTTTACCCAAGGGAAACTGTCCCTTTTATCAGTTGAATGTTAGCAGCGTTATTTCATAGAGTGTGGTGACTGGTTAGAGAAATCCATGTACTCAACCAATCACGGTTTCAAACAAAATTTTTATGTGCAAAGGACGGCAACCTTCTCGTATGTTAAACCACCAGTAAGCTTTGTACATCTGTGATAACGCCTGTTTTATATTCAAATGAACAAATAAAAGCTTTTATTTTTGTTGCTCTGAAAATAGCAGTTTCTTAATTGATCCCCAGGAAAACTGTCTGGGGCTGCCTGGCTCCCGGGAAGGAAGTGACTCCTACAGGGAAATGTTTCTGACTCTGTTTACATAATTTGTTTCATTACTTATTAGTACAGATATCGTACTTTGAACAATGTTTAAATTTTGATGTGGGCATTTATTGCTAAAAAAATTCCTATGGCAACAAATGTTTTGTGAAATGTTTTTTTTAATTCTTTTAAATATATCTAAATATATTTGTTCACATTTTGCTGCAAGTGTACAGATTATTGGTAGCTGTTTGGACAAACAGTACTCATGAGTCCTGTGTGCAAATACTTCTGTCGGCTGTACGCAGGGAACCCGTGCACCTCAGGAGGTAGGTCTAGCTGACTATTCAAACCCAAGTTATTTGTTGGATAACCAAAAGGTCTATGTTTCGCCCAAGATCTGCATATTCTGGTGACTATCTTCTGGAAAATAGGAACAGGTTTACTGGCCATCAGCCTAAAGATTATTGAAACCGTCTCACATATGTAAAAATCAGTACAAAGATTCCAACTTATGCTACGTACCTTTTTATTAGAACTGCACTTGTCCCGTCTTCCCCCCAACTTTTGTTCAAGGCAATTTCCAGTTAAATGGAAGTCAGTGCTTTGGGTGGATGAAATGGATGGCTAATATCAGACCAGCCTGGCTATGGTGGATGACTCAATATTGCAAAGAAGGCCCAACTTCCCAGAAGGTAGCCTAATGATGACAGCAAGGTGAGCCTAGCCCTGCTTCAGACAGTGTGTGTGTGTGTGTGTGTGTGTGTGTGTGTGTGTATGAGAGAGAGAGAGAGAGAGAGTACAGCATGTAGATTGCCATGTTCAGCATCCTCTTGCACATGCTGACTTCTGAAGATGCAGGCAGGGGTTTGCCAGCTCTGGTTTGATGCTCTTGCATGTCTTATGAGTCCTCAGTAACGTCTCTGTGCACTGAGACAGGATAGTCTGTCCCCCTCAAGAGAAGCCATGAGGCTGCTCCTGTAAAATTCCTAGGCAAAAAGAACCATTTCCTTAAAGCCACATTTCTGTGACTGTCAGCTTTGATTTACTACATTTGCTTGGTAGAACTCACAACCCCTGACCCCTATAGATGGAGTAGGCCTTTTCTGCCCGATTCCAGAGACTCGTGCTGGGACCCCATGCGGTTGTCTTTCTAGAGTGGGAACTCGGCCTCCATGCCTCCCGACGAGGTCAGCCTAGTTTGAATGGAGGGCCACACTCTCATTTTCTCTTACTGTTGTTCAGCCTTTAATGTTAATTCTATGGTCGGTTGTTCTGTGGTGGTGACACTTTGAGCTGGCGGTCAAGGCAGCGCCTCTGGCTTTGGAAGGCCCCATCAAAGGAATGTTTCTGCTCCCGCCCTCCCCACACACCTTCGTCTTCATCCTTCCCACATGTCCAAACAGGACTCAGAGTTTCACGGGTGATGAGTGGATAGGGAGGGACAAGGCCGACTTCCTCCCCGCCTAGGAGCCTTGGCTTTTTTCACAGCTCCACTACAGTGATCTCTAGGCAGTAACCGTGCAGACCGGCGGGCTGGCCTGCCGCTCCTCAGGTCTAGTCTCGCTTCTCACCAGCTCAGCCCTAAATCTAGAAGGCAGAAAGCGGCAGCGCCTCCAGGAGCTGGGCCAGGCAGCTCACGTCGGCAGACAGCCTTTTCTGTGTGAGAAGCGCGCAGACTCCTGCACCGGGTGTGGGTGCTCCCCAGCTGTGGGGCCCCCGGAAAGCTGCAGCATTTCAGGAGACACAGATCGAGCTGGGAAAGACTCGACAGTAGAAGGTGGAAGTGAGGAAGTCCCTCGTCCTGTGGGGTCAGCCCCCCGAGGCCTGGCTGCTCTGAAGTGCCAGGAAGAGGTGCAGTGACCTCAGCTCCTCAAGTCGCTGTTTCCTGGACGGTCTGAATGTGGACTAGGGTCTCGTCACCATCCAGCTTCCCTGTGGGAGGACAGGCTGTGTTATCCCGGGCACCTGGCATAGCAAACCCTCAGGGGAGGGCCTTCTTAGGGCGCCAAGGGTCACTGTGTCCAAAGGGCTCCAAGACTTCCAGGGAGCCAGGTGACAGGCAGGAGATGACACAGCCAGAACCAGGTGGCCACTGAATTTTTTCTTGATACAGAAGATGCCGGTGAATCCTTACAGCGACTCAGGCCTTGTTGCCAAAGGTATTCATTATAATAATCCATGGCTGGTGCCCAGCGACCCCCCTGCCATCTGACAAATGATTGGAAATATCAGAAAATACAGGGTGACAGGGGAAGAGGGAGGAATTAGAAATAAATGATGTGGTTAGTGAACAGGTAATTTATTCACACGATAACAGTCATTAGATCCATGAAATGGTAAATTAAAATTGGGAAGAAGAAACGAGAACATGGAGGGATATAGAAAAGAATCAGGCCTAAGTGGACATCCACGCCATCAGAGTCTGTCAAGCCTGCTGCCCCATGCGTGCTTGGGATGGGACAGTGGAGGGGACACGGCCTCCCTCTCCTACCAAGTGAAGGGAGTGTTGAGCCACAGAGGACAAAGGACAACCCAGATGGGTGCTCCTGGCACCTGCACGCCAGTCCTCTAGAGACGCCCCGCGGTCAGAGCCACATTGAGGCCCCCACTGACCGCCCAGGCCACCCTTCCTGCTCAGGCGCCACTATTTAAAGTATAAACGCTATTTTTAGCTTGCAGGCCCCACCACAAGAGCAGCCAGATTTGGTCTCCTCGGGTTGTAGTTTGCTGATGCCTGTTCTAAGATACAGCAGTGCCACAGCAAGCTTCTGAGAATTAACTTCTGATTGTGAATTCCCTTTAAAAAGGAGTTAGTGGAGCCTCCCTGGTGGCGCAGTGGTTGGGCGCTGCACTGTGGAGCTGTCGGCAGCAGCCATACAAGTTCAACGCCCAGCCAGGGAGATTCCCACATGGCGTACCAGACCTCTCCTGCCTCACCCGCTGCTCCCCTCAGCAGTGTATTTCCGACAATCTGCCTGTTCTGCTCCCCACTCTGTCTCTGGTGAACACTCTCACCTCCCCACACCTCTGGCCTGTACCCCAGCTTGTATACATAAATAAATCTTTAAAAAAAAAAAAGAAAAATAAAAAAAAAAAAAAAGGAATTCATTTCTGATTGTGGTAGTTTGGTCTTTAAAAAACAAATTTAAGCAAAATGTTCAACTTCTGTCTTATTCACTTGTTCAATCAATGAATATTTGAACACCCATCCTGGGAAATTTCCAGGACAAAGCAGTGAGGGCCCCTCTGCTCGGGGTCTCGAAACGCAGACTGGGTGAGCATGGCCGGCTTCTGCCCCGCGGACACCATCCCTTGGCTTTTCTGTCTTTTAAAAGAAGGGCTCAGACGGGAGATCTCGATGATCTCATTTCCCCTACCTATACTGATCTTTAAGTCGATCTTCTAGATATAATTACAAGGTCGATGACTTATTCAAACATTTTCCTGCCATCAAGCATCAAGAACTCCTTGCACCTCACCCCCTGCAAACACAGGCTTCCCGGGAGGCTAGCACTGTGCAAAGAACAACTTCTTTGCTTCTCAGGGCAAACCTAGAGCATAATAAAAGACATGCTTTTGGGTAATGTGATGCCTCCTCCTGCTTGTAGCTAAAGATAGACATGCGATCGCCCTGTGGGTAGTAGGGTTCAGCAGCAGTATATAAAACCCCTGCCCCTAATCTCCCTCTCCTCTATTTAGGAAAAAGGGGCTAGGTGTCCTGCACTTACAGAATATTCTAGCCCTTGAATTTCCTGACAAGAATAATGACATCCTAAAAATGTCAGAATTCTTTTTTTCTCTTTTGAACAACAAAGTTGAGATTTGCTCTTTGTGTGTCTGAGCAATCTAGTCTATCAGCAGACGCAACCACATTTACTATAACTCCATCAAATGTTTAAGGATAGAAGTTATTTAAAGAGAGTCAATGATCTTCTGTAATGTGAATAATTAAATTTCCCCATTGTTCTTTTTAAGGTCAAGTCAAATATTCAGATATTAACATGCTAAGTATTTCATTTAATCTTGCAAAAGGATGGCAGTGGGGGCTAACTTCCTATGGAAAAATCCTTCTTCCCATCCTTATCACCTCTGCTCTTCTGGCTGTCCTTCCAGACATCTCTATTATAAAAATCCTCAATTCATGGGCTTCAATGCCTCAAGAGTCACAGAGTAAGAACAAGAAGTCAGTTTAGTGGCATTTAAGAAGTTCCTACTATGTTTAAAGCACTAAGTGGGATAGGGATGGGGGTCCAGGAAGCACAAAATTACCAAGGATAGTTACCTAGGGGGGAAAGCTAGAAAGAAATGGATGCGCATGTGTCGAGGAGGTGGCCAGGTGTGCGGGCTAGGAATGAGATAATTAAGGAAGGGGAAAGATACCACGGTCACCTGCCGTCCACAGCTCAGCGTTTCTCCCTCCCCACTCCCCGGGCTATTAGGAAAACCTAGATCAGCATTCTTGAAAAACTTGTAATGTTTTGAATAGGCAACTAAGTCACATGGTCCAAATAAGGAAACTGCATGCAAAGGTACTCATCCTGACGTCATTTGGACACAAACCCCCAGCCACATCAGTGACCATTTATATTCATCGCTGGTTTCTCTTTTCCATGTTTCTTTATGTGAGTGCAAGCCAATTATGAACATATTTTCTCCCATCCGTCACTCTACCAAAGGCAGCACCCCAGGCGCTCGGCAGCCCCTTCTCTTAAAGCACCGTCTTCATCTTCCAGGACACGTCGCTCATTCGGTCAGTGGACAAAGCCTTCTGTCAGTCTTCTGCCATTGTAAACAGATTTTTCTAGTGACAAAAGTAATTCATTTCATATGTGGGCCAATACAGCTGATGGATAAACTGGCACTTTCTGGAAGGGGATTGATGAATCAGTGGGAAAAGTCACCTGCGATTTTGAAAGAAGCTTCCAGAGAACCCTCCGCACCAATTTTCATTTTCTACATTCACCAGTCACGCTTCATCGACAGAGCACTGTATTTTATTTGCATTTCTCTTGTCATAAGGAAGGTTGAGTACTTCAAAATTATTTTAAAAGATCGTTTGTATTCCTTTATCCTTGAAATGTTTGTTCAATCTTTTGAACATGTTAGAAAATGATGCACATTTCACTTTTGAACTACTGGGTTATCGAACATGTTAGAAAAGCGATTCTTAAATGGGAGAAAAACAATGTAGGGTAAGTGATGCTCAGGCTTTTGCACCATAGGCCTCTGTGGTCATCACTCTCTGTGGCCATCACCTGTGGCCTTGAATGCAAAAGGCGCTTGGGAGCGCGAGCTCTAGGCGCGCATGCCTGATCCTAGCACTTGGAGTGCGGTGTGGGCATGCGTAAGTGGGCGCACCTGAGCCGAGAGACCGAGGCTATCAGGGCAGCGTCACAGGCGCCATTGTGTGGTGGAAAGTGCTGGAGAACGGCAGCGGAACGGCTGTGAGAGGAAGAAACCACTGGAGAATGCCAGAGAGAACCCAAAAAAAGAGTGAAGATTTGCGGCGGGGGCTGGGAGGCCTGGCCAGCCTCCTGTCCCCCGGCCCGCCCCGTGCACTCTAGGCCTGCCGTGCATGTGGTGTTAGCAGGATGATTTGACGCAGACTGGTATGGAGCCCTCCGAAGACCTCAGGAAGGACTGAGGGGTGGCAGACGCAAGCTTGTAGTTCTAGGTGCTGGCTCCTCTGTGTGGGCGCCTTCCCAGGGGTAGCCCGACGTGGATGAGTCCCCAGTGCAGATGGAGAGGACTCTGCACATGGTGGGGAAGGCATTGAATGGACATGGTGCCTGCTCAGAGGCAGGGCTGGGCGCTGAGTGTCCCTCACAGCTCTGCAAACGGAGTCAGGAGCAACACTGAGGCACATGGCAGCATGGGTGGTGAGCAAAATCCAGGAGTTATGGGAAGAGCTAAGACGCTGCAGGAGCACAGGAGTTGGGCAGGGTCCTGGAGCTGCGGGACAAGACCTCACATGGAGGAGACTGCCAGTGATGACTAGTCCACTACCCCTGGGAAAGCAGACTCGTTGAGGAAGAGAGAGGACCACGATTCGTCGTTGAGAGCTCGCCCAGTGCTGGTGCAAGGGAAAAGCTGACGGACCACCAATTCCGCCAGAAGGTAGGAAAACTTTGGCAGGTTGGCTGCTATATCTGTGGGACCTGGGCATGGATGGGATCATTTGTACACCCCAGGAGGTGAGAAGCCAGGGGTAGCCAGTGGGCTTTGGTGGCCTAAAGTAGCCTGTGGGCTGCCCAGCACTTTTCGGACCATGGCAAGCATGAGAGGCACCCGAGATTGGCTGAGGGACGAAGCCCTCACCAGGTACTCTGCAGCCATGCAAGAGATACATGAAAAAAAAAAAAAGCCAATTGAGATCAGGCAAAAGCTGGTGCCAAGGTCAGGAAGCCGTGAGTGGTTGTCAAGCAGCCTACGGATGCTAAAGAAGGCGTGAGCCTCTTGAAATCACCTGTGAGTGGTGCCCTGTTCACTTCTGGATAAGGGTGAGGTGCTGAGGAACCCGTCTTTGGGGAATGGGCGGGGAACGTGGCTTGTAGTGGAGACCACATCTGGGGAGGGGACCCAAGAGAGCCCACACATGGAACTTGCTACCCATGGGTCCCCAACTAAGGGTTGGCCTATAGCAAGGGTCTGCTTGTCACACTGGTGGCTGTGAAAGCCGAGTGTTGGAGTGATGGCAGTGAGTACACTGTGGATTGGGCAATGACCCCTGAAAGAGTGGAGAGTGTGTCACCAATCCCTGAGTGCATCCTGGGGGTGGATGTGGAGTGTGGCTTGTGGCTGAGACCACAGCTGGAGAAGGCCGGGAAGCCTGCTGGCTCCCGGGGTGTGACAGGAGATGCCGCGAGTGAGCAGAGTGGATCCCCTCCCGTGAGCGCTGCCATCAGCAGCAGACTTGGCGTGTCATCTGCTGGTGCTAACCGTCTTTCTGCCCCTAGGTTGGTGCCCTAGCACCATAGTGGACTGAGCGTAGTTGTATTCTGTTGTATTTTGTTGTATTTGGTTGCATTCTGTGTACTTTTGTGGGTCATGGCTGCAGTGTTCCACATTCTCCAAGGGAAACTTGTGGGTAGATGGTACAGCAAAAAATCCTGAGGGGGGTAGATTGTAGCGTGAGTTATGTTCAGGCTTCTGCGCCATTGTCCTCTGTAGCTATCACCTGCAACCTTGAATGCAGGAGGCGCGTGGGAGCGTGGGCTCAGGGCACGCATGCCTGATGGCGGACACCTGGAGTGTGGTGTGGGCATGTGTGAGTGGGCACACCTGAGCCTGGAGGCTGAGGCTACAAGGGCGTCATCACAGGACAGCGTGCAGCAGAGAGCAGCTACGAGAGGAAGCCCAGAGAAAAGGACGTATAGGGATTCGCAGGGGCCCGAGTTGCTGTCTCCCTGCTGGCTTGTCTCCCCTGCGTACTATTAAAACACCTGTGGGCATGATGCCAAAGACTCCAAGGTTCTCTCACACTTCCTTAAGAGTCAGTGAATGACAGTGAACCTAGCCTGGGACGACTGCAGAACAAGCAGGTTTCCATGTGTCCTGTCTAGCTCACCCATCCAGGTTCTCTCTGCCTTTTACTGTGAGCCTGCTTCATAACTTGTAAACTATAGAAAACTGATAACATTGGGGGAAGGGGTTGCAGACTGTGTTCCGTGAATACAACTGACTATTGCCCTGAAGTAGATCTGTTCCACACCTCTTGGTGACTCGGTTCGGAATTCCTTGTTTTCTATAAACAAGGTGTTCTGGAATCCGCCTTTGAACCAGTTGTAGCATCTTAGTTTCCTCACTAAGGAGTTCAGTAAAACCTTGATATGTTCACTCCAAACCTGCTCGGGGCTCCTGAGCGCGCTCTCTGCAACTGTCCTACACAGACATGTCGTGGCTGCCAGGAGCTCTGTTCAGAGGGAACGCTGCCTTTTGTGATGAGTTGAACTGTGTGTTTTCCAACTTGTCACTTCTTTCAATTTTTTATCATGCTAAAATTTGTATTTTCACATAAAAGAATTCACCCATTTTGTATAATTTTGGAGGTTTTGAAGCCAGGGCTCCACTACCTCCTAAACAGGGGAGTGGAGACAGCCATTGGAAAAGCTGGCCTCCTCCTGGCCGTTATGAGCACGGGAGTTTCCACCCGCAGCAGAAGCTTGAGGGACGGGCTACTCAGAGGTCCCGAGCCGGTGGGGCTTGAGGCCGGCAGGTGTTCACCTTTTACATGTGGCACCTGGATCAGTGAGGTGCAAACAAAATGAAACAATTGTATTCATCAGCCCCTTAGTTAATTATTTTGTGCCAGATGGACTGATTGGTCCTAAAATGGCCCAATCAGGCAGGTATCAATTAGGGTGGGGACCCGGAAGAGTATATAAGGCAGGGTGGGAGCCATCTTGGGACGCCCCAAATCCCACTGTGCTCCTGGTCTTGGAGGAAAGAGGAAAGAAGCAGCATCCAGCAGCCGACCTCTGAAGAGAGAAGCTGGATAGCTTCACAGAGCCTGGGCTGGCCATCCCTGCCTCCTGCCTTCCCCTCTTGCTGCCTGAAAGGAGCACTCGGGCCTGGTGTCTCAAAGAGCTGTTTGTTGTTGGTGCAGACCAACAACACACAAAGAGCTCTTGACACGGTGTTTCTGACTCTGCGGACTCCTAGTGACCAGCGCTGCCCCGCACTGTTGATGGGTCACCGGCATTCTGTCCAGGTCACCTTTTGAGAGTTGCTAATCGCCTGGCACCGCCTATGGGTGCTGCTGCCTTATCCAGTGTTGTCCCGACCTTCAGCCTTGGCTGCGGCGTCATCTCCACGGCCCATCTGTGAGTGCCTCCAGCTGCGGTGAGTTGGCTCCTGGCCTCCTGCTTGCTGGCTGCCACAAGTCCCAGCGCCATCTTGGATGAGCAGTCTTTAGTGTGGGATCTGGACACTATCTGGGTGAGGTAGCCGACCACCTGTGGCTTTGGAAACTTTTTGTTTCCCCTGTTTGTTGAATAACCCCCATTATTGTTCCGAGCCTGAGCAGTCTGGCAATTATGCATGCGAGTGAGAACCCACGGTGACCTGTCCTCTACCTGGCACTGTCCTTTGACACGCTATGCCCCCCTATAGTGCTGTTTCACTTTGAGTCACTTTGGAGCACATATTTTTAGTCCATGTTCTTTTGAAGTGGGAAGTTGCTAAGTCTGCTGCTTGGTGTCTGCTGCTTGCTGGAGCAGAAAGTTGCTGGGTATGCTGCTTGCCCACAGTAGTAGCTATGGCTACCTTGACCCCCTTCCCAAACAATAAAGAAAGTCTGTGATTGATGGGCTGACAGCCTTCCTCATACAAACTGTATAAAACCTTACCATTCCTCTTATTCAGGGCTCAGACTTTTGGGAGCTATCCCACTGGGCCTGCTGGTGTGGCAATTAAATCTCTCTCCACTTCTCTGAGTGCTGCCTGATTTCTCTGGGAAGTTGCCATAACACATTCTCCAGTTTAGCTGCGTTTTTCCATCTCTTAACTAAGACTCTGGGGTCTTAGGCAAGTGAGGCCCACAGATGATCCTTCTCAGAGAGTGTAGCCACCAGCAAGCGCTTTCCTTAACCTTTTAAACTCCTTAATACTTAAGACCAGAAACGATGCTACTTTGAATTCTGATTGTGCTTAAACTTATTTACTTAAAAAGAAAAGCTCATCTTTCACCATATACTTCAATAAGAATTCTTTGGGGGAAGTAGGTGGGAAGAGAAGGACTGTCTGGTATACATGAGGTCAGTGAGAGGGTTTTGTTGCTGCTGTTGTTTTAATTATTTATGTCTTTGCCATCAGTGTATATTCCCTGTAAGATTCCCACCACCAATTCACCCATGAACCATCACCCTTATGCTCTTCTCTCCCCGTTTTGATCCCTTTTCCTCCCCCTCAGAATGTCTCTGATTTATGTTGCCTGCTAATTTTGTTTTTATTACTATTGTTACTTTTTTCCCTGATCTCTCATTTGGTTCCCCTATATTCCTCTTATAAGTGAAACCATTCGATATTTTTCTTTTTCCTTCTGCCTTATTTCACTGAGCATAATCCCTTCTAGCTCCATCCATGATGCTGTGAATGGCATGAGTTTATCTTTTTGATGGCTGAATAGTATTCCATTGTGTTTATATACCGCATCTTCTTGATTCAGTCACTTATTTTTGGGCATTTGGGTTATTTCCATATCTTCCCTATTGTAAATAGTGCTGCTATAAACATAGGGGTGTGGGTTTCTTTCTTTCTTTCTTTCTTTCTTTCTTTCTTTCTTTCTTTCTTTCTTTCTTTCTTTCTTTCTTTCTTTCTTTCTTTCTTTCTTTCTTTCTTTCTTTCTTTCTTTCTTTCTTTCTTTCTTTCTTTCTTTCTTTCTTTCTTTCTTTCTTTCTTTCTTTCTTTCTTTCTTTCTTTCTTTCTTTCTTTCTTTCTTTCTTT
>PVIJ01023345.1:0-14405 GCA_004024925.1 Scalopus aquaticus | reverse complement strand
TGAGTTGACTTTTGTGCAGGGTGTGAGGTAGTAGTCTAGCTTCATTTTTTTGCATGTGGCTGTCCAGTTTTCCCAGCACCATTTATTGAATAGACTGTCCTTGTTCCACTGCATTTTCTTTGCTCCTTTGTCAAAGATTAGTTGTTCATAGATATGTGGCTTTAATTCGGGGTATTCTATTCGGTTCCATTGGTCTGGAGTTGATTTTTAAAGGGAGACTGTGGTCTGCCTAGGATAGAGAGAAAGAGAGCACGTTGTCACCGCCATTTTGGACTTGCTGTTCTGGCTGCTGCAGGAGAGCAAGCACCGCCTCCGCCCTGGTCTGCAGCAACACCAACGGCAGGTACAAAGCTTGTCAAAAGAAGCGACTGACTGCTTAGACTCGGTAAAAGTTGCAAACGCTTTTGGAAGATCTGTGGGCCTCTGTTATTAATCATCTGCCTCTGTCACAAGAACTGCTATTATTACTTCAGAGGAATATGTGGCTTTGAAGTCCTGACTGAGCTAATTATCACATGATAACTATAAAATAAATGAATGAATAACTTATGCAACGGATCTGTGGATGGCAACAGCTTAGTAATATCTACCCAGATGTGAAAATTTTGGTTAAAATTACCAACTTTCATGTAACTGATATTGGACTAGCTTTGATAATCCTAAATAATCAACAGGCTTATTTGTTTTTTCCTGAGGCTCATTCTTAAGTACAGTAATAGCATCAAATGATTTACATAGAGGATGAGTAATTTTTTCTCATATTTTGCTAAGGAATTATGACATACATCTAATTTCTCTAAAAGCTGTATCATATGTAGGAGCTTTTTCAATGAATATTGTGACAAAACCTTAACATGTTGATGTCTATTTTAGTTCATATGCCTGCAATCACAGATAGCTCCTCTTCAGGGGAGTAAGGGCTGATGCTGAACTGGTAGATGTAATAGCTGGCCCTTGATTGTTCTGAACTATCTCCCCAGTTAGATGAAACAGAGGTTGGTGCTCAAATTCATTAATAGGGAGGTCTTATTCAGGTTTCTTCCTTCACTATCTCAAAGTTGTATTATAATTAAGAAGATGTTTAGGTTGTATATTAATATTGTTCTGGTGTCATAAGTTATAATCGAATATATAATTTAAACTCACACACAAAATATTTTATGGGGACAGTTTCCAGAATGAGACATACTTAGGTACACAGCTCTCTCAATTATTTATTAGCGAACTTACTTTGGAAAAGTTAAATTGTAATAAGAATAGTACTACCCTGGTAAAGTATGTTGAACTTATTTAACATATTTTGCATAGTATCTGACAAATGGTATGCCCTTCATCAATGATGATAATCATTGTTACTATTATTATTATTTTGAACAGAAAAAATCTTAAGTGAAAATTATTTACATATTAATTAACCCTTTAGGGCCAAACTGGAGTTCGAAGTAAAAGCCTGGACCTAATACCAGAACAGACTATTTGACTTCAGTTTCCATATCAACAGCCAGAATTCTGTACGAGTCATGTCTGTGTCTAAAACTAAGCTGTGGACACTCACTGACATGTAACCAGACTCAGGGTCTTAATATTGTGATAGGACATTTAAGATGAAATAATCCTGCTTTTTCCCCTTCCAACTCTTTTATCCTGGATAAGTCAATTTCCCTTTCTGTGCCTCTGGTTTCTCATCAAAATTTTGGGTATAAAACAACTTGCAAAGATATCCTGAAGTTCTAAAAGTATAATATGAATGATATTTCTTGCAAATAGTAATCAATAAAAGTGACTTTTATTGTTGAAAAGTTAGTTTGAAAAATAGGAGATTGGAGACTGTTCTAAGGATTATATGCTGTGTCAGAAAAGCATTTGAAAGTGATCTTGGGTTATCAAATATTATTTGCACTATGCTAATATATTAAGACTGACTACTCATCAGCATTTTTTAGTACAAGTTTTGCTGCCTTTTAAGATTCATAAATAGTACTGAACAAATGCTAAATACCTGACACATGATTCTAATCAACTTCTGTTGTAATCGCTGTTTATATTTATACTTCCATTATTCATTTTTAAGAAAATGTTAAAGACAATTTAAGAAAATGCATTTTAAAACTAGACATGCTTACTTTCCTTGGAACTATCTGATGGCTGTAATGGCACATGGACTGAAGTTTTGATGAAAAATCTCATGAATAACTTTTATAATTCGGGCTGTTATTGAAGAATAAATATGATTCAAACATAGAAAGATAAGAAGGAAATAAATGTATATATTAACAACTAATGTTTTATGGCTATCTAGGTCAGTGCTTACATTAACAAATCATTTGATGATAATAACCTCTCTTCTAATAATTGATTTTTTAATCTAACACAGATATTTAAGACAGTATGTAAGTTTCATGAACAAGTAAAATGAAATTAATATATTAAAGACCATGTGAAGCTAGATTCATATGAAATGGGGCTTCTATTGAGTTTTTTTGTAATTGGTCTGCAAAAATATTTCAGCTGGATATAAGTAAAGGAACAAAAGAGCGTAAAATTTATACACAGTGTCCCATTAATTAAAATTCCACCATTCCATTAAACAAATAGGAAAAAGATAGCAAAGAGAGATAATTGTTTATGGTCCCTTTTCAAATTAGCAGGTTTTAACTCATTCAGTTCTTAGAACAATCCTCTATTATGATGATATTGATAATTCATCTGATCATTTAGTGTTATCAAGCTAGTTGAATATGTGTTGATAATCCTGCCTTACCATTTTTCTTTTTGGGGTAAGGATACATGAAATTTATAGACTTAACTAGTCTAAGATTTACTTAATTAACACTATTCTCAGTACTGGGCAACATCAATGGGCAAAAATAGACAAAAATTCTCCCCTCATGGAAGTTACATTTTAGTAAGGCAAGAGAGGTAACAAATACGTTAATAAATAAGCTGTGACGGACACTAGAAGGTAGTAAGTACTACAATAAAGAAAAAAAAAAAAGCTGGTAAAGGAGATCTGAAATCTGTGAATGGAAGAGGTGAGGTATTTTTAATATTCAAGAAAATCTTTGAGATATGTAACATTTAAAAATAAACTTGAAGAAGTTAGGGAGTTAGACACACGGTAATCTGTGGGGAGGGCAGATTAGACAGAAACAAGAGATAGAACCAATAACCTACAGAGCCTCTGCCTGGCAGTGCCACGTTGGAGAATCAGAAAGACCAGAGGATGTAAGGAAAGAGTTATTTTGGAAGGGTGTGAACACTGTGGACCTTGTGCATCTTTGTGGGCTGCATAGGCCACCATGGAGTGGGGAAGGACACTGGCGAAGGCAAGAACGTGTTGAGAAACTACTGCAATGATCCAAATTAGAGCTCATGGTGGTTCAGTCCAAGCCAGTTGCAGTAAAAATATTGAGAAGCGACCGGATCATGGATATAACTTGAGCATAAACAGGGTCTCTTCACAGATTTGCGGTGGAGGGAAAAAGAGAGGAATGGAGAGAAACTAAAAGATAATTGCCCTGAACAACTAGAAGGAAGGGTTACCACCAACTGAGAAGACTGAATACGGAGCTGAATTGAGGGAGAATTTCAGTTTTGGACATGTTGACTTTGAAATGTTCCTTAAACATTTAAGTTGAGATGTTGAGCAGGGAGCGGATATATGAGCCTGGAGTTGTGGAGAGAGGTGTACTTTGCAAAAACTAATTTGGGTGTCATCAATAATAAAACCATGTGACAAGAAATTACTAAAGGCATAAATGGAGATGGAAGAAAAATAGATAAAGTGGACTAGAACTTGATAAGATTTAGTAAAATATACTATTTTATCATTTTTTGGTTTTGGTTTGTTGGGTGTTTCCCTTTTATTTATTTATTTTTTGCATAGCAGAACTGGGTTGTAGGCTAGAGTTGTTGGTAGGGGGTTTGGGGGGAGGGTTGGGAAGGAGTGTGTGAGAGCATTCACCAGAGACAGAGTGGGGAGCAAAAACAAGTAGATTTATTGAAATACACTGCCAAAGAGGGCAGCAGACAAGACAGGAGAGGTCTGCTGAGCCACATGTGGGTTAGCTCCCTATCCGGGCATAGAACTCAAGCTGGAGGGTTGACAGCACTGAGACTTAGCCCCTAGGCCACCAGGAGGCCCCTGGATGTTTCCCTGATGACAATATAATATGAAACAGCTATATAGAGATGAGCAGATCACCTTCATAGAAAATATTCCATGTTCAGAACCTCATAGCTTCCCAGATCAGAAAGAGATAAGTGTAGGTCATTAACAACATTCCCTAACAAACACAAACACATACAAACACCTGGATATGATTCTCTTATGAATAATTCATTTCTCTAATATAATATCCATAGGTGGCATAGAGATAATGCTAGAGAAAGTAAACAAGTCAATTTTAGGTATTTTCAGCAAAGAAGTTCTTCAAAATGTGTCCCTAAGGTTTTTTAAACAAAAGTTAAATCTGAGTCATTATATGAATTTGAACATCCTGTTGTTCCAAATTCTTAATAACACCTAGATTACATGAAAATGAGGTTTAAGGTTTTCTTCAACTTCTAAATTCCCTTGGTTGCAAGAAGTGGACTCCTTTAGCCTTCTCTACATGACTTACTCCCCAAAACTTACATCTTGTAACATTTATAAGATCAATACAGCTTTCTTTTATATACGTTTAAAACCCAAAGTTATAGCTTGATCTAATCTGGAGACTTCAAAAAGGACAGTTCTTTACATGATGATCAAATGCTAATCTTAGGTAGCAGAAAATCTTGTGAATTCACAGAACATGATCCCTTAAGGGAAATGTTTTCACCCCGTCATTACCTAATACTGCCTGGGTTGAAAAATTCATTACCACAGTCCAATGCTAACGATATTCACTTGAGACAAAGCTTTCTTAATAAAAAATCAACTAGGCATAGTCTAGAGGTAATAGGAAAGCTTTGTCTCTTAACCAAGCGCTGCAGAGCCAAATGAAGAGCTACTTTATAAGCAAGGACAACCAACACTTTGCCACGAAAGATGGAACGGTCTCCAACGTGACTTGGAAATGTAGACACTCGACTTCGAGTCTTTAGTAAATTCCGCTTAAGACACGTAACACTGAGTAAATTCCTTAAGATATTTGAGCTTCACTGTCCTTATCTGCAAAATGGGAATGAAGATATGTGTTACCCAAGGATGAACGTCGTGAGGGCCAATTGAGATCATGGAGTGGAAGGTTTAGAAATGGTCAAGTTCGGCACAAAAGTTCATTATATCATAGATGTTAAATGGCTATTTCTAGAATGTTATTATGGTCTTCGTGGTTCTGACCAACTTAAATTTGCTTAGGAAAGTCGGGCATTTAAAAATATGGAAGTAAGATTCTGATGAAGTTGGATGCCAGGAGTCTATGCAAATGATGAAAGCACAAAAACTATTGTTTTCTGCTTTGGTCCAAGAAGGCCATTTGTGGTTGTACTGTTTATTCTTGCGAGTGGTCAAAAGTTGACCCTCAGCAATTCCAGCTCATTGCAAGTCCTTCTCCCCACCTCCCACTGTCCTTAGTGACCCTCAGGCCCCCTATTCTTTTTGGTCCCCTAGAAGTGGGGAGTGCAATTTTACTCGGAAACCTGGAGGGGAAGGTGCCGTGACGTCCTCCCACGCGGGATCGGGACACCCCTCCCCTATGGGGTCCCGCCACCCGGGGTCCCAGCCGTGCTTCCCGGGGTCCCCGCAGCGTCCGGGACGGCGGCGCGCCACGGCGCAGGCTCCGCGGCCCGAGCAGGCGCGTCAGCCCAGCTCGGCGGTGGCGCGGGCGGCGGGGACGCAGCGGCCCCCGCTCTGCGCCCGCCGCACCCCCCGCAGTCCCCGCCGTCTGGGCCCCGAGCCGCGGCGTCCTGGTCGGGCGGCGGCGGGCGGGGCGCCTCGGGGTAAGTGCCGGGGGCTGCCCTCGTCCGGGAGGGACGCGGGCGGTCGGGCGAGGGGTGGGTGGGGGTCTGCGGCCGCGGAGAAACGAATGCCTCTGCGGAAAACCGGGGCGAGCCCGGGCCGGTGGAGGCGCGGGAGGCACTGCGGCGTGCAGGGGGAGGCGAGCGCTGCCCGGCGCCGGGTGCCCAGTCTGCAGCCCGGTCGCCTCTGCGGCCATCGGGATGGAGGCGGGCAGCGGGCCGGGAGAATTAGCGGACGCGGGCTCCTGGCGGGGCTTTGTGTGTGGAGGGGGTCTTGGCCGCCGTCCCCTTTACAGGTGGGAGGTGAAGCTAGGGAGGAGAGTGTCGAAATTCCCCCGCGCCCCTGCAGACCGTTAGCATGGCCCTGCTTTTTCCAGGGGCAGGATGTGAAGGTGGGAGAAGTACCTGCTGCTGTGGGCAGAGGTGTCTGGAAGCAGATGCCACTGTGGGGAGGGGGAAGGGCGCACCCAGTGCTGCGAGTTGATGGAGAACCTTCTGGCCTTGCTTTTGGCCTTTGAGGAGACCCTCTGTGGCCTTCAGAATGAGAGGACCGTGGCCAAGACCCTCTGTCTTGCTTTAGGGACTGCGGAGGATAAATGTGAGAAAATTAGAATTCCTGGGAGAGAGGGAGATGAACACATGACCTAGGAGAAGCATATATATGTAAGGATGAGATGGGAATTAAGTTAATGTTGAGGAACGTGGCAGGTCTTTTACTCTGCAGCAAACAGTAAAGGAGAAACAATTTATGATTTGGAAACGAAGGACGCAGGACAGGATTAACTATTTCAGTATAAGAGGCTTAAGTTTCTGTTTATTTTGTTATTTATTTATTGATTGATTGATGCAGCAAACTGGCAAGATTTTAATTCTCATTTGAGTTTGAAAAATGTTATTAAAATATGACTAAGAAGATTATTTGAAAGAGTCTGACCACACTTGCTATTTCTTTTCATATAACATTACTTAGAATTTCCAGAGTCAGAAACCATCTTTTGTTGGTAAATGTAGTACTAAGTGGAAAAGCCCCAACAAATGAAGTTAAATAAACACACACCTTGTTTGGCTACAAATAGTCTGCATGTTTAGTGTGTATCAATAAAAACACGAGTTTAGAGTGTGAAACTCTTTGACACTATTTTTTTCTTTTATATATCTATTTTTATACTTAAATTTCTCTTTTCCTATGAAATAGTTTTGTTATTTTTGAAAATATAGGCAAAATCGAGCAATATAGAAATGATAAAAGTAAACAAAAATGAAAATGTACTAGCACAAGATGGCCATTTTAACACTCTTATACATCCATCCAAGTAGATTTCTAAATATTTAACATATTGTGCAATTCAATATGGAACTCAATTTGCAATTTTATACAACTATAGAATCAGAAACTTTGTATACTTATTTTTTATTCCTCATTGGTATCTTATTTTCTGTAAGTGATTATTTAAAAGAACTTTTACTACTAAACTATCACAAAGTATATAGTGGAATGTAACCACATAGGATTGAGTAGTGAGTAATGATCTCACTCCTAAAAGGCATATTTGCTTCATAAATGTAAATATTTTCTTATTCTTTCTTGTAGATCCATCTCCTGAAATTTAAATTTTCAAGATGAAGTTTCTACTGGCTGTTGCCTTTTTTATTTTAATTTCTTTGTGGGTTGAAGAAGCCTATTCTAAAGAGAAGTCTTCAAAGAAAGGGAAGGGGAAAAAGAAGCAATATCTATGCCCATCGTATGTTCTACATGTCTTATATTTTTATATGGAGAAATGTCACATTTTAAAAAAATCAAATTAAGGTTATTGATATAGATCAGTAAAACGTTTCATATTGGAATATGCACTGACCTGTTTCATAGATAGAAAATGACAGGGTGAAAGAGGTTTAGACTGTGATAAGTAATTCTCAGTAAAAGTTAAATTTACAAAGTTTTGTTCTTGCACTGGGCTTCTATCATTTTTATAACCTTTTATAACTGCAGGAAAAAGAAGTTAGTATTTCTTTCTTATCCCAAATGTGCAACTTTGATTGATTACTAAGATTCCACATTTTGTACAAATATAATTTCAAAAAATTGATTTACAAGATACTCATAGATAATGAAAATTAATTTAAAAAATCAAATAGCTAAGCTATGGTTTTAAGATGTCTAGTGTACTGATGCATGGCAGAAGAAAATGCAAAGGGTAGATCAGTTTTGCATTTCAAATTTTTGAAGCATTTATATTGGAAATTGGAATATTTCTTTAAAAAGTGTCATTAAATTTGAAATTGCTTGTAAAAACAGAATCTAATTCCATATCATCCACCTCCCCATGATCCCCAAAGAGTTGTGTGGTATGGATTTTGTTCTTTATTTTCTAATAGGAAGACTTAATCTTACAGGTGCATAACAACAAATAATATACAGTGTAGAGCAATTGAGCAGCATAGAAATGATTAACTTTCACAAAATATGAAGTGCTTTTAGATAATAAAGTAATGTATGCAGTGATGTGGAATGAAGATTAATTTCCTGCTATAGATCATTTTTTATTAAGATTTCTTAAATGCCATACTGATTATGGATAGCATTAGTCTAGCACCATCTGTAAACGTAGATTGTTATAGTTTTACAGATGTTCTGTAAGAGGTGTTAGGCACATTTTGGAAAGTATACTTTTCAAAGAAAAGATGTTAGAATTGGTGTCTTGGACACTTGCATGTGAGACTGCAAGTCTAGAGACAGCATCGTGCTCCAGTCAGGTCTAGCATTTTAAATAAAGCTCCTTATTAAGAAATATCTTCTGAATTTGAGCTTCAGTAGTCCTGCTTACGCCACCACTGCACAGTCATGTTGGCACCAGACTTGGGAGTCCGTGGTAGGAGAACCCTGAGCTATTTTCATGTCACCTCCCCCGCCGGGGTTTCTGTCCACTTGGTTATGAAGTGTGTGATGGGGGCAGATACAGGACTAACCGCTGCCTTGACTATTAGAGTTTTTGTGCCACAACCGGAGATTAGAATTTTAATGATATTATTAGGTCTTATTCTACCCATGAAAGGATATATTGTCAAATTTAGATGAATGTCAGCAACTGATACAGATATTGGGTGTGATGTGTAGTGACAGTAATTTTAAGTGTGGCATGAAGTTATCTTGGATGCATTGTTTCCCTGTGTGTGGACACTTTTAGGGCTCTTGTCCTCTACTTCCAGTCCCCCATTAAATATCATGGATCAGAGAGTTCTGAAAGTGGATTCAGGAAGCCTTATAACTACTCTGTGCCCTATAAGGGTCTTTTAGAGGACATTTTATCTTTTTGAAACTACACTATTAAATTGTCTTATATTCAAACTACGTATGTACTAATGGTATATATGGTTGTTTAGGACAGATTTTACAAGTTAATTGTAATTGATAAAGAGTGAATCAATAAAGGTTTTCTTTTGGAGAATATGAAAATCTTCCACTGGAAATGCAATATATATCTGTAAGCCTGTATCACAGTACTTTATATATGTTGAGTAATTAGTTGAATTTTTATCTTTGACATTTTCTACTTTTAAAAAAATATTTTATTTTTTTATAATTATGAGACTAGATAAAGCTTTGTGAAGAGCTCCCATAGTGATAGTGCCCCAAATCTGACTTATTAGAAAATAGAAGTACCTTGGAGAATTAGATGTATATATGATTTGTTTGCTTATTTTATTAAGAATTTTGATTTTCTTAATCACTGAATTGTGACCTTCAGAAAACTAGAGTTTTCTCTGACTTTGATGGAACCCATTATATTAAAGTTCTTTGAACATCATAGTAAGAATTTCATGCTGTGAATGAATAAGCAAATTTGTATTTTTGGGATGATTCACTTTGCCCATCTGTATAAGCTGATTAAATATAAAACATCTTGAGTAAGAGGAATATTTGAGATTATAAAATCCAGACATTACAGATTATCACAATAGTGAAATTCTTGCCCAGTGGTACCTTGATTTATTTGCACTTATTTTTTATTGAGTAGTTAATGAGGCAATGGAGTTGTTAGACACCGGCCGTTAACATGTTGTATAGGTGTAGCAAGCATGAGCAAAAAACCCCCATTTTACTGTTACAATAACATTTCCTCCAAAATACAGTACGTAAGAGGAAAAAATGTTTGAAGCTATGGAAGAAATAAAGGATGGGGCTCTTAGCCTTCTAAGGTATAATCTTGATGTTGTGTTTGCAATGCATAGACTTTTCCTATTGCTGCTACTTCTTTAAATTCACATTGTTTTGAGATGCTATAAAATCATACACATGTGGTTATTTCATATATAAGTGAAGTAGCAGTGCCACATTGACAAACTGCTTGATAGATTTGCTTTCAAGATGTTTAGAAATTTAATAGAGTATTAATATTTATAAATAAAAAATAAGCTTTAAATTAGTAAACCATATTTAGATTAAATGCTTGGACACAGCTTTTTACTTTACAGCTTGAATTTGACATTGATCTAAATCTATTTCCTAACTCTAAATCTAGTTCCTCTGATTTTGTGTATGTTCTGAGTGATTTTATTCAAATTGGTGACTGTGAGTATTGAAGTGCCGCTCTTACCTCCCAAGTCCCCATGTGGAACTCAGCCCTTTCTGAAGAATGCAATTTCCATAGACCCAGTGTTTTGACCTCATTAGCCCATCGTGACCTCAGACTTAATTTAAAATGACCAAACTTGGAAAAATAACCCCTGCCCCCCACACCCCTAACAGTATATCCTTTCGCAACAAAATGATACCACTCCTTCCTTTCTCATCCAAGTTAAAATCCAGGGGATCACTTTAGATGTTCTCCTTCTACCTTAGCTCCTCATTTAGTAGTCACCAGGACTTCTTGGCTCAGAGACTTTGCCATCTCTGGACTATGTCCTTTATTTTCATTCTCATGTGGACACTGCTTTACTCCTCCCCTGCCTTTTGGAAACTCCATATTCACCTCCCTGCTTCTTGTCTTCCTCCACCAATTCCATACTAATCATAGGGTATGATTTCTAAATCTTCCGTCGAGTCAATTCAGCGTTCCAGTACTTAGTCTTTTCAGGCACTTCATAGCTTTCTGAATACGACTCTGATGACGGCTCCACATAGCAAAGCTCTTGCTGAGCTGGTCTTTGTTGTTTGCTGTTGTGTTTCTTTTTTAGAAGTTTTACCTTTTATTCATTTTTAATATATTTTTTAAATTAAGGTGACATTGGTTTACAACATTGTATGTAATTCACAAATGCAGGATCCCACCTTTTCGGATGTTCTGTACCCCACACCATAGTCCTTCACTGTAGCCCACTTTAAGCTGGGCTTCGATAGCTCCAGCGGTGTCTTTCCAGGCCAGCTTCTACCCTTTCCCAGCCACACTGGGTCATCTCATACATACTTATTCACCTTCATTATTTCTGGCAAGATGTTCTGCAATTGTTCCCTATAGCTTGTTGCTGTGGTCTCTTTCCCCACTAGATCATAAGCTCCTTGAGAGCAGTGTCATTCTCGGTCACTAGAGATAAAAGTAGTGCCTGCACAGAAACTATACACACAATAAAAATGTCTCTAAAGAGTGACTAAAACTCTAAAGATCACTGGCTCTTGCAAGTCATTACATCTGGATTTACTAAGATACTTTAACTTTTTATTACCCCTACAGATATTATTTAGAAATATAATCTCCAATTTAGAGAAAACTGGGTGAGTCACTAAACAAATACTGAAATATCATCAGACTGGACAATGATTCCTGGTGAAATGTTGACTTTCTGGTCAGAATTTTATCAACAGGTAAAGGCAGATGATGCAGAGGGAACAGTCATCCACACTAGGGATAATATGAGAGTGAGAAATAGAATGAATATGTGACCTTAAACTTAGCAGTAGGACCCAGTTTGATCTTAAAGAGCTAAAGTGATGGGCTGAATTCAGAGAAGATCAAAATACAAATTGTACTTTGGTCCAGAAATTATTTATGGCTTGTTCAAATATAAGATGAAGAAAACAGCTTGGTAGAGCATCTTTAGAAAAAATATTAGATAATATTGTAATCATGATATAAATAAATATATGTGTTTGTGTGTCTGTCTGTAGCTCACAAATGAGCAGTTATGTAGTTATGAAGTAAATTAGTGTTTTATCTAATTCTGTATGTATTTTTTTACTTATTAGAATATTATTTAAAGCAAGTTTTGTAGTTTCCACACTGTAGTAGTCATTTTCATTGAGAAAAATAAGGATAGTAAAGGCAATTAGAATAATATCACAGTAGGAACTGCTAAAGCAATGGAAGTATTTGAAACATAACTTCAATTTTTCAGAAAACTGTAATGTAGATGAGACAGCAGACTGCTGTTAAGTGCTAATAGTTAAAACCAGGACTAATGAGTAGAAACTACAAAGAGGATATTTTTGGCTTCAGATTAGGAAGAACTTTCTAATAGAGTTCTGTCTAGATATAACTGACTGGGAAAGGAGGCAGTGGAGTTTATTGTAACTAGCAGGTCTCAGGCAGGAGGGAAATTACTTGTCAAGATATATGTTATAGAATGTTTAGTACTGGATAGACAAGATGGTGATATTTTTCATTTTAGTTTGTGAGGTTTATAAGATTCATTAAATCTAAAATACTATTTTTGATTACAGCCCAATGATTATTCGATAACAGCATGATAGAATCATTTAATTTTTTTTATGTTCATCCCAGATTTAAATAGATTTGCTTTTATTTTTGGCGCATATTCTTGGAAAGTTCTGTTACATTAAATAGTATATCTTGGTCTTGTATTATATAACATATATAAACATATAAAGTATGTTTATGTTTAGAATTACTGGAGTGGTTTTACTAGTCTTTCAGGGCTCATATCAGATATTACTTTGCTTATGAAAGTTTTTAAGTGATTGAAGTTTTAGTTGAGAGTAAAATTAGTATGAATGAATAGTATGGTGTGGCTCTTTAATACTTTGAAGTTTTGAATATTGACAGAAATACAGAGATTAGAAAAGTAATGTTCATTTCATGATCAGTATATCATACCTGGAGCATTGTGTTAAATTCTGCTCTCCATTGTTTATGAGGATTAGAATTACATGGGCCTTTGCTCAGAGACTCATGGTTAGGATTTGCAGGGAAAGTCTCTTGTTTGGTTTTTTAAATTGTTTTTTCAGTATTTTTGGCTTTAGAACAAAATTTAGAACCATTTACACCTTATCAGTGGAAAAATATTTTTTAAACAAGTTAATTTTAATAAGGGATCAAATTTCAGAATTAACTTATAAAAAGGTAGGTACCTGTATTCCAAAGCAGAATAATGTATTTTTAGCCTGCCATTTTTTTAAAAAATTAAGGAATTTGACTTCCAAATGTTTCCTACTTATTTTTTCTTTTGTAGATCTATAATTTATGCCATACTGTATATAACAGAGTACATTTGCAGAAGTCTTCTTGTTTACAAAGAAGCATATCACTTCTGTGTTCCAGAGTCCAAAAGTCTTTACAAATTAATTCCTTTTCATAGACATTATATGGAAATTTACACTTAGAATTCATGAAGCAAATTATTCAAATTTATGTACATACAAATAACTCCTCTGAGAAATGATGTATACTAGAAATAGTATTTCTAGAACTCTGATTGGAATAACAGCAAAACACTGATTAAATCACTATAAGAATGTGTTGGATAACTTGGAACATCTGACCTGTATTAGTCTCATGTAAGAAAACAATAGTAGGAATTCATGATTATTCAGGGAAATTTACTACTCTCAGCATCATGAGAATAACCTTGTAGAAATTGACCAAGACCTACTGCTGAGTGAGTAAGGAGTGTTCTTTACAACAGTGTGTAGCTCTCAGTTCCACCATGGACATAGCTGACAAGATAATCCAAAGGTCTTACCGAAAAACTCTTCAATATCATCTATGAGTTCTTTATTCATTTGACTGGACCATCTATGAGTTTTTAAAAATTTAATTCTACAAATGTAGATATCTTCAGTTAATTTAAGTCTCCATTGAAATCATTATCAAATTATTTTGTGTGTGGACCTGGTATTGACTGGGCCTCTGTTGTGTTTCCACAGTCCTTTCACTTGCTGCCTTAGAGCCTCTGTTTTTCTCTCTCTATAATGGTTGCAGCCCTTAATCCTTCTCGTTCCATTTTAGCATCCAATCCTAACTTTCCTTTAAAGGAAAATAAAAGTCTTTGGTCAGAAACCCTCCCCCCAACATCTCTCTCTCTCTCTCTGAGCTCCAAAGCTGCTTAGAACATCATCCTTTCTTTTTCCCTTTGCCGCTGACTCTGACTGATTAATCACCTTTCACAGATACTCCTTTTTTTCTCTTTTAAAATACTGCCCTTTAACGTATATTCATTTTTTTATTTTTATTTTTATTTTTTTAAATATATATTTTTATTGTTATTTATGTCTTTTACATTTTGTATTC
>PVIJ01023344.1:0-14407 GCA_004024925.1 Scalopus aquaticus | reverse complement strand
AAAGAACCAGCTTTTGGTTTCGTTAATCTTCTGGATTGTTTTTTTTTATTTCCATTTCATTTAGTTCTGCTTTGATTTTTATTTCCTTTCTTAAACTGTCTTTTGGGGGTTTTTGTTGTTCATTTTCTAGTTCTTTGAGATGCGAGATTAAATTGTTTCTTTGGGTTGTTTCTTGTTTCTTGATGTGAGCTTGCAATGCTATATATTTTCCTCTTATTACTGCTTTTGCTGTGTTCCAGACGTTCTGGAAAGTTGTGTCCTCGTTGTCATTCAATTCTAGGTATTTGTTAATTTCTTCTTTGATCTCTTCGTTGATCCATTGGTTTTCCAGTAATGTGGGTTTCAGTCTCCATGAGGTAAGGAGATTTCTTTTTTCCTTTTTATGATTTATTTCCAGTTTGACTCCTTTATGATCAGAGATGAAGGCTGGTACTATTTTGATCTTAGTGTATCTGTTGAGGTTTGTTTTGTGTCCTAATATGTGATCGATCCTGGAGTATGTTCCTTGCGCACTTGAGAAAAATGTGTATTCCATTTTTCGGGGGTGAAGTGATCGATAGATATATGTTAATCCCATGTGGTCTAGGTCCTTATTTAGAGCTTTAATGTCCTTGGTTACTTTTTGTCTTCTTGATCTGTCCAATAGAGAAAGTGGGGTGTTGAAGACACTTTAAATATTACAAATAACAACTGTGCTAAATAGAACCATGCTGGGGGACTGGGTCGAACAGGGGACTGCTAAAGTGTAATCTCTGCTAAGCATGGGGACCACCAGGAGTACAAAAGGTCAGCCGTGACATATCTCTTCATTGGTGCCTCACTGCCCACTGCTGAGACTCTCTGCACCAGGATAAGTCAGATCTGGGGCAGTCTTCATGGACCTGTCGGTCAAAAGACGATTTTGGGGGTCCCAGATATACGTTCCAGAGAGACACCCAGGACTTGTCCAGAAGTTTTAAATGAAGTTGGCCAGTCTGGTGGAGTAAAACTGCTACAGTGATTTCATGGAAATTTTGGAGTTAGAGAGGGAAGTCCAGGAAGACAGCTTTCCAGCGGGTTAGTGACAGAGCATTACAGCTAGCCCGGGAGTTCAGTCAGCAGGCCCTTCAGGAAGAGTCTCCCTAGGTCAAAAGAGAGTAGGCCTTGTGCAGTCTTTGCAAATGGAGCAGAGATATGGACTCTAAGGGCAGAAATCTCTCCCAAGCCTATGCTTACAATAAATGACACCATTTAAGAAAGCACAGCACTGTGGAGAGAACATCCCATTAACATTTTTGACAGGCTCCTGTGTAGCACGGTTGGTTCACATGGCAAACACTCTTCTGCCCGATACAGTTGATGTAACCTGCTGTTTCTTGGTGCCTATCCTAATCTTATTTAGACAGAGTGAGTCTTTATCATTAAATTCTCACAAATCACACTGTAAGCAAGTCTAGATGTTGTCCTTGGATCACTTGGGGAGATTCCTGGGCCTTATTCTAGACTAAATTTCATCTGAATATCTTAAAAAGACCCCTGAAATCATTATTTTTAAACCAATATCCTAGGTGATAATGAAAGTGGCTAAAGTTTGATAAGCTTTGGCATAAAGTGGTAAAAATGTTTTATTTTTTTTTTAGTCAGCACAGGCTTAGTGAGTCAAAACAGCCTCTGTGACATGTCATGAACATAAGAGTAAATGGTGTAGAACTGAGTACCAGAAATATCTGATCAATCATCTGGTCATTCAGTTTATGTTTATGTTCTGACTTGAAGCCCCTGGGAGTCTATGAAACAGGTCACAGCTCAGTTTGAAGGGACTGTAATTTATGGCGCAGGATGAGAAGCTGGCGAAGGGCGCCGAGGTCTCAAGCCCCAGCTGGGAAACTGGTGGGGTAGGAGGGATGGGGCAGTGGCTGTATCTTCCACTCAAGCAGGAAGTGTGGCATGTGGGGAGAAATCTAAAACTAAATAGGAAAGGAGAGCCATCCTCCTTAGTGCATGTAAAGGCTTGTTGCTCCAAACTTCAGCTGTCTATACTCCCAGCCTCCCCATATGCAATGCAAAGTTGTGCTCCTGAAAAATAAAAGGTAAATCACCTAAAGGGAGAAGGAGGGATACCTGGGGGTTATATACTAGTGTAAATTGGTTTGCTCAGACTGCTCCCCATCTGAGAAATCTGAGGGGAAGGAAAAGGGGCCTGGTTTAAAGCTTACGGAGAGGCAGATTCCTGAGAGCCTCTGTGGAGCAGAGAGCCAGAGAGCAGCGGGCAGCGCCTAGCTGTCCCGGAGTCCGGAGACAGGGCTGGGGCGGGGAATATACCTGCATCTACCTGTGGTGACACTTCTTAGCCCAGAGATCAACTAGGAAAACTGCTTTCCTGCTCTACCCATTCCCTACCCCAGCACCCCACTAAAACTGCCCTGGTAGATGGGGCCATGGTTTCTTAGTTACTAAACACAATGTTGATCTCAGTAAATGGACTGTCTTTCTCAAGCTCTGACACTGTAGTTCCTCTTGAAATCCTCTCCTCTTGATGTCTTTGATTTCTCTCCACTCCTACTTTTCTCTAACCCCTCTGCATTTTCCCCTCAGGCCCATTTACTTTCTTCTCTCATCTCTTAACCATTGATATTCTCATCAGTTCTATCCTTGACTGAGAAGATGGTTCTTTTGATCTTAACTCATTTTCATTGGGTGATATGACCCATTTCTGAGCACATTTAATGCCTCCATTAAAGAGAGGCTGTCCACCTACTCTGTGCTAGGTACTGTGCGACTCCCCAGTCAAAATTTGCAGCCCAGATTTCTCTTTTAATCTGCATACCATATATCAAACTGCCTTCACAAGCTTCATATATGTGTGAAATATATGTGGTTTATATTTACGCTATTATTCTAGGTACAGGAGTTTCCTCAAAGGCATTCCCTTCAAGGAAAAACTTGTAAGGGAACAGGGAGCTGGAGATGCAGAGTAGGCAGGGGGAGATAAAGGCTAGCTAAGACTGACTAGGGAAATGGGGAAACCAGAGTTACTCCACCTGAGGTTAAGAATCTGAGCTTTGGCACCGATGTATAGATGAGGCACTGGCTCCCTTAGGGTAGGACTCTACCCAGGTGTCTCCTGCAAGGTGGTACCGATCAGCCAAAAGAAGGTCTCCAGAGATGGTCACAGGTGTCAGCTGATGGTTGCAGCACTCATGGAGCTGGGGGTGGCCACAGTGGTCAACAAAGGAGCCCTGGGGGGACACCATTGTCCTCTATAGCAGTAAGACTTGAAGACCATGTGGCTGGCACCATCTTAAGGGCTTCATGTATGTCAACAAACTTAATCTTTAAAATAACCCTATAATGTAGATACTATTATTCACATTTCACATGATGGAAATGAGACATTTGAAAGCTAAAAGTAACATGCCCAAGTTTCCTCAATAAGTAAATGTGGGAGCAGGATTCGAATTCAGGAATGTTGCTTCTAGATTCCACACCCTTAACATGCTCCCTCTATGTCCTCGGTGTTTTGGGTCTTAGTATGCACCAGCCACTGTAGTAGGGACTCCAACCGTGAAATGAATATAAAACCCCTGGCTTCACTGAGGCTACTTGCCAGTGAGGGAAGGTGGACAATAAATGAATAAGTGAAATACCTGATCTAGATGATAATAAGTGCCAAAGGGAAAAATATACTAGGGAGGGAAGGAAGGGAGTACCAGGTGATAGCTGTAGCTTTAAGCAGGTTGAGCCAAGGGAAACTTCACTCAAGAACATTTAAACCAAGATTTAAAGGTGGTTTTTGTTTTACTTTTGCTTTCATCATTCCCTTTTGTGACCCCAATTTATTCTCTCTGCAGACTCAACTACCAAACCTCCTGATCATGTTCCTTCCTAAATACCTGTCAGTGGTTTCACTGTACAAGCAGACCAGCCCTCAGACCATACTCTGCTTGCCTTCTCTGCCTGCCCCCCAGCCTGTCTGTCCTGCACTGCGGGGGGCCTCACTCATGATGGGGAAACCCCAGCTCACACATCCATGTTCTATTCACATCCTTGCAAATAGCAATACTTTGCCACCCCTCAGGCCTACTCATAGTGGTGGTGTTACTTTTCTTTGTGGGTGCTGAAAATAGGCTAAGGGCCCTTTGGACAGAGAATTTTAGGGTTCCAGTACTAGGAACTTGGTCTATAAGAGATGATGGTGGGTAGCAAGGCAAGTCTCATTTTCTTCTGGTGGGTGGTATGCAAGAGGAGGGTCAGAGCCAGGAACACGGCTCCCTAAAACATTCACAGCACCACTCTGTTACTCTCTCCTCCTTTAACCCATATGCTTAGACCAAAGTGAATTACTTGAACTTGAATCTATCATGCTCCTTTGCTTCTGTGAGTTTGTGATTTTGCACAGCCTACAGAAAGGAGGTCAACCACTTGGACTGTGCTCCTATTTCCCCCATCTCCTGTGAGCTCTCTTACCAAACCCCTTCATCATCAAGCCAGTCATAAAAACACCATAGGTAGGGTAAAGTGGTGGGTGTAATATGATATAATGACCTGGGTGTGGGCTCTGAAGTCTGCAATCCTGATTTTGATTCTTTCCCTAGCCACTTACTAATCATGCAACCCTCAGCAAATTCTTCACCTCAATTTCACGATCTGCTACATGAAGATGAAGATATTTATATCAAGTTTCTAAGGTATTGTGAGGATAAAGTAAAATCACTAATGTCAAGTTTCCAAACACAGTCCCTGGTATAGAATAAGTTCTGAGTAAAAACTTGCTTTTAGTCTCCCAGCTATGCATTTTACTCAAAACCAAGCACACAGAGTACCCTGGGAGATTAAGCTGTTTTCACAGAAAGTTGCCAATTAGATTAGCTTTCAGTGTTCAGACCCTGGCTTCATTCCCTCTCTTCTGAGATAGTGAGAACTTCTAGAAAATATTAGTACCTGATAACTACTTTTAGTTGTCAGAAATTAATGGTTAATTGTGTATATAGCCTGCTACATACCACCATTTAGATCATGGCTTAGTCAAACGCCAGTTCTTTTGTCTATTTGATGTCAGGTATGGAGATTTTTCTTGTTAGCCTAAATATAACAGTGATGAGACAGAGGAGCAGGTAACCAAGCCAGTCATCTCTGAGGAAAGCAAGACCCACAGTTACCTGACATAAGTGGGTATGAAACCAATATGAGTCAAGCTAAATGAAACGAAGTTCAATGTGGAAAATCATTAAAATCTGGTAGAAAAATGGGGAAAACAAATCATCAGGTAAGCCGATAGCAGTTGATAGATACAGTTAGTAAACAAAGAAACGGAAATTTAAATATAATGTAAGATTTTTCCTAGAAAATGAGCAAAGATTTTAAAAATTCAGTGACCAGTGCTAGTGAAGATAGAGTATGTGGAGTACTCTTGTTGCTGGGGAACATGTAAGTTCTGTTACATGTTCATATAACATAGCTTGTGACATGCTATATGCCTTTCTGTAAAGCAGTGATGAGAATGACTAAAACAGTTATGTTTTAGGTATAAGATGGACTATGTGTCATTAAACGTACTAGTGTCAATGAAATTTTAGACACAAGAAAAAACTACGTTATAGTGAGAAATAAATTATATAGTATGAAAATTACATGCACAAAGAAGACAGGAAATAGGCTGGAGTATTTTAAATTCCTGTCATTAGCATCTCTCATAAAGATCTTTGAATATTTTAACTTTTCTATAATTAGCAGGTGTTTATCTTATAATTGGAAAGAACTCCCATCATTTAATTAAAAGTCATATTGCTTCAGACACAGGGCAAAGGAAATTATTGATGGAAGACTCAGGACACTTGTTGACCTAATGTCAGAGGCAAAGAGGCAACTCCTTTCTTTGAGGGAGCAGGATTTGGGAAGAAATAAAGACTCAGCTTTTCTCCCATGCTGAGTCTAGTTCTTTATATCACAAGATGTGGGAAGAGTCTCCTCACCTGGAGAGTTTCCTGCTTAACTGGGATGGGGCCTAAATAAGCAGACTTATGCTTGAGACATTCACAGATTCAGAGGAGCTGTGGTCTCTTCACCAGACTATGACATTCTCGTCCTGGTTGAGATTTGAGAATGAAGTCTGAAAAAGGTTTTGTTTTCTTTTGTGGCTTTCCTTCCAGTAGTTTTATGTGACTGATATATGGTGGTGCACATCTGTTGGTCATATTACATGCACCCTGGTTTAAGTAACTATAATCTGGGAAATAGGAAATTAAGTAATAGAGCCTCAGGAAATACAGTACCAATATTTATATAAAACCGTGATTTAACCAGCCTATTTTGGTTATAAAATAAATGGATAGGTTAAATAAACTGAGAAGAGAACAACCCCTTCACTACCAAGACATAAACTTACTTCCAGACTGAGATGTTGTAACTATTTTGACCTTAACTGTTTTTTCTTTCAACTCTTCTATGAGTATTGATTGAAGTCCAAGTGTTTACATAAACTTTGATATGTAATAAGTTATATAACCACATCTTGATTCACTTAGTCGCTGGTTATTTCCTGGTTTTCAAGATGGTCTCTGTCATTTCATCTCTGACCTTGATTTCAAGAGTAGTTTCCCTTCTCTTCACTTCCTGAAATGTGCCTTTTAATACCCTGACTCTCATGATGAAAGGACATGAGACAATCAGATCACAGCGGTCCATTCGGTCCCACCTGGGCTGTCTCTGCGCAATCAGCATGACTTCGCAATCTCTCTTTTTTTTAATGTTGACGTACATTTTGAACTACAAGTTATATCATAAAGTAAATACAGAGGAGGGAAATATATGTCATTCATATTTTGAGTCAACTCAAATCTTGATAGAATAAGCCTAGAGCCCTTATTGAAAAGATTCTTTGGTCCAGTTTGGGTTTGTGGTAAAACGTACCAGTGTCTGCCTTTGATGTGGGCATGGGGAAGGACGTCCATCATCCATCCCAGATTTAAGGGCGGCACGGTCCCTGTCCTTTAGAGAACTGGTATTCAAATGGAGGAAATACAATTCATCTTAGGAGCAAGAGAGAGAGGCAAAAATGAAAAAATCAAACACAAGTGTAAATACTGAAACAGTAAAACAGTAAACTTCCCAACAGGTGCAGTTAACCATTGGGGAGGCGGAGTTATTTTTAAGAGCTGGGAGAAGGCAGAATGCCCTTAGTCAGATGGGGTTAATCTACAAAAGGCTTCTGAGACAGTACATTTTGAGTTGAATTGGAAGGTAGCCAGGGAACCTGGTGCGAAGTTGGAATGATGGTCCAAATTAAAAGGAATGCAGGTTTCTGGATGCCTTTTGAGTGTGTATGCCAAAGTCTCAGCTCCCCAGAGTGACCATGCCTGACCTCTGACCTCCCCACAGTGAGGACGTGTGCAAACGTGGCTTCACCGTCATCATCGACATGCGGGGCTCCAAGTGGGACCTCATTAAGCCTCTCCTTAAGACGCTGCAGGAAGCCTTTCCAGCCGAGATCCATGTGGCCCTCATCATCAAACCCGACAACTTCTGGCAGAAGCAGAAGACCAACTTTGGCAGCTCCAAATTCATCTTTGAGGTGAGCCAGGCCTCGCTCTCAGCACCTCACCTCTCCTTCCCTTCTGCCAGCCACACATTTCTCACTTCCACTTCTCCATTTACCCTGGGACACCCGATATGACAGGGGCTGATACTTCAAAATTCCTCAGCTGTTGTGGCCTTTCTTAGAGTCTGGGGAGGAATGAGAGAATTGAGAGATTGTCCAAAATACGAGGTGTCATTAGGCACTCCTATTTAGTATTCCAGAGTGTGTAAATTGGGGCAGCATTACTGGCAACACTGTAATTTATGTCAAATATCTTAAAATAGTTTATATCCATTTTTCTAGTAATTTTTCTAGGAAAATATTTTAATGTAAAACTTAAAAAAAAGGGTGAAAAGCTAGTTATAATTATGAACAAAAATGTCTCCCAGGATGTTCATATATTTTTTTTGCAATAAAACACACATGAATACACCACACACACACACACACACACACACACACACACACACACACACACACACACACACACACACAAAGGTTAGAGCCTAAATGTCTATTAGCTTAAGTTTGATAACATTAATACACAAATACTATGAAGTCATTAAAAATCGTATTTAGAAAAACTATGTCATTGAAAAATGCTCATGAAATATTATTTTAAAAAGGTGGATAATAAAACTGTATGGAAAATATAATCTGAAATTTGTCTTTTAAGTGTAGATATAGAGAAGACCGAGAGGCACATGAAATTCTAGCCCTGAGGGATGGCTAGATTATGGGTGATTTTTATTTTCTTCATATTTTTCTATTTTCTTTTGAGAATTGCTTTTATATTCAGGGGAAACACGTAATTTTTCAAACTAGAATTTTCCAGAGGGCATATATGTCCCCTGAGAATTTTTAATCATGACACATCAGATTAAATCAATGATTTAGGAATCTTTGTTCTAACCAAATCCCCTTTCTTGGAATTCTGGTCCTCATACCTAAGAGGGTGAACCTTGGTGTGTGTGTACGTTGGAAAGATGGAGCTGTTCCTAACCCTACAGTCACTGCATGTTCCTAAATCTTGTCCCTGAGGGGTTAGGAGGACCTATGTTGGGGGGGTGGGGTTGGCCCCAGTAGGCTGTGATTTGATCACAACAACCTGACTGAAGCAGTTTCCACTCTTGTAAATAACATGAGAAATTTGTCTTGGTATACAAACAGTTAACTCTCAGACTCTCCCAGCATCCTTACTCAATGATAGGAGTCCTATAGGGAAATGCTTTTTGTGTTTTTGGTTTGTTTATACAGACATGGTGAAAAAAAGCCTATAAATTTAGGTTTAGAAACCTGAAGAGGCTGAAAATAATCTTTCAATAAGGAACTTTTGCTTCAGTGTAGCTGCCTAGCACTTTCCTATCTTCCTGCACCCCACTTCACCCCAAGTAGAGCAAGCTTGTCTTGCCTCTTAAACAAGAAGTTCAAGAAAGATAGCTGAGGCCCTCTCACTCACTCAGAAAACTATTTATAAAGCAATATCTTAAAAGTAGCAAGTGAATTACCTAGTGGAGACTGAGGCAAGAGATGATCGAGATGAGAATTCAGCTGTGTTCAGTAGCAGAAATTTAGTGAATGTTATCATGGGAGGCTTCCTGGAAGTGGTAGACTTTGAGTCAAATTGAGAGAGGAAATACTCTAGAACAGGACTGCTCAAAATTTAATGCACAGGGTCCATTAAGGATCTTGTTAAATTCAGATTCTGACTCAGTAGGTCTGGAGTAAGGCCTGAGATTGTACAATCTTTACACAAGCTCCAGGTGATACTAATGCTGGGGGTTGAGAGCCACAAATTGAATAGCAGGTATCTAGATAATCAGAGATTTATATTACTGGCTGTAATTAGAATCACCTGGAGGAGCTTCTCAACCTATCCCCGTCCAAATTCCAGTTCAGGTCAACTGAACCAATTTCCAGGGGGTGGGTGTTACCATCAGTGTTTTTGTAAACAGCCCAAGGGATTCTAACAAGCAGTGGTCTGAGAACCACCATTCCAGAGACAGGCAGCACCTTCCTGGGTCTTAGGAATGAGATAGGGGGAAAAAGACGAGGAAGAGATGCACAGAAAACAGAAGACGTGGAAAGAAATTGTTTTTAAGGGCTCCAGTGGTGATGCAGCCTTCACATCACCACAGTGGATGCGAGCGGGCTCTGAGCATGCCCTCCATGCGGGTGTCCCGGGTGCTTCCATGCACTGACGTTAACCCCAGCGCAACCCTCGGAGAAAGGTATTATCTCCATTAGACAAAGGATGAGACTAGGTCTCTAAGAACTCAAATAGCTTGTCCCAGGTCACCGCACAGTGAGCGAGCTGAGGGAAGACCCTGGACCGAGGTGTTTCTGTGATAGCCTTTCCTCCAGGAGAGAGACTTGGGAACCCTAAAGGAAGGAAGACTGTTCCTTGATAAATGTGGGTAGTTGCTTGTGTCATGTGTTGCTTGACAGTCTCTACTCTGCTCTCCAAGACTTGTAGGGGCTCACCGAGAAAACCGAGGGCCCAGACTCCCTGTCCCCAGCCCTGGTTCTGTTCACTGCACCACTGAGAGGGGCACCCCCTGACCTGGAGAGCCTTGGGATGGGGGTGAGGCAGGAAGGTCTAATCAGACCCCTGTAGCTCTGTTACTGACCTTAATCCCATTTGATGATATCCTGGGTTATGGGCCTGGTTTTATTTTATTTTTAAAGATTTTTATGCATACAATAACTAGGGTACAGGACAGAGGTGTGGAGTGGGGGTGGTGGTGACAGGATCCACCAGAGACAGTGGGGAACAGAACAGGCGGATCCACCAAAATACACTGCTGAGGGGAGCAGTGGGCGAGACAGGAGAGGTCTGCTTCGCCATGTGGGTCAGCTTCCTGGCTGGGAATAGCTTGAAAGCTCTGAGACTCTAATCCCCATGCCACTAGGGATAGGGCTGGTTTTAAAGCTATGGTGACCTGGACCCCCAGCACTTGATCTGTTAGTCTTCCCTCTTCTCCTTTCAGCAACTGAAGCCCTGTTATAGTTGACTTGGGGGCAGGGAGGATGAAGAGGAGGGAGCAGAGACATAAAGGCAGTCTTTCCTTGAATGGCAAATGGTGGGCATGTGAGAAGCTTTTGAACCAGTCAGCCAGACCATCAAAACTCCTGACCCTGGCTGATTTGTGGCTTTTGACCAGTGGGCCTCTGCCCTCCCATTCACCCTTTCCTATGCATGGCATTTTCTTCATTGGACTTATCTTGACCTTTCCCCCTGACTTTCTCTCTTTGTGCCTTCTGTGCCCTGATGTACACCTCCCTACCTCCCCCCATCCCCAAGTCTTACTCTGTCTTTCTGCCCCTCCCAGACTAGCATGGTGTCTGTGGAGGGCCTCACGAAGTTGGTGGACCCCTCTCAGCTGACAGAGGAATTCGACGGCTCCCTGGACTACAACCATGAGGAGTGGATCGAGCTGCGGCTCTCCCTGGAGGAGTTCTTCAACAGCGCCGTGCACCTGCTCTCTCGCCTGGAGGACCTGCAGGAGATGCTTGCCCGGAAGGAGTTCCCCGTGGACGTGGAGGGCTCTCGGCGGCTCATCGATGAGCACACGCAGCTCAAGAAGAAGGTGCTGAAGGCTCCCGTGGAGGAGTTGGACCGCGAGGGGCAGCGACTGCTGCAGTGCATCCGCTGCAGCGATGGCTTCTCAGGGCGCAACTGCATCCCGGGCAGCGCCGACTTCCAGAGCCTGGTGCCCAAGATCACCAGCCTGCTGGACAAGCTGCACTCTACCCGGCAGCACCTGCACCAGATGTGGCATGTGCGCAAGCTCAAGCTGGACCAGTGCTTCCAGCTGCGACTCTTTGAGCAGGATGCCGAGAAGGTAGGAGGAGGTGGCCAGATCTGAGCTGCATTGGGCTGGGGATAGAACTTTTTAGGGAAACTGAGGCGGCTGCTAGCCCAATTTTCTGATTAATGATAATGCATTTCTGAAAAGCTTTCTAAAAATGTGCCTGTTGGTTTTATCTGATTTGTGTTTATCTCCGTCTTGCTTTTGGCCCTGGATAACTTTTTAGCCTTCCTTTGTATAGTCTTTATTATCAGGTACTGTTCTAAGCACTATATGTAAGTTAATTTATTTGGAGTTTCTCAAGATTCTTATGAGGTAGATGTATTATCATGGTCCCATTTTAGAGATGAAGAAACTGAGAGACTAGGTAACTTGACCAAACTTGGAAGAGCAGTGTGGCTGCAGAGTCCATCTTTTTTACTTGCTGCTGGAGACTGTCCTCAGGACATGCAGTGAGTGGTCCAGCCTGTTCAGCAATGAAAACAGATGCTGTTACCAGCCACAGTAGCTCAATGTAGTGATTACTGTCCTGTAGTGTACTTGACTGCTGACAAAGCACTTTTATACACAGATCTGTTTAATCTGGGCAGCCCTTCAGTCCTTTGAGGTGGACGGTAGTGTGTCTGCTGATGTGCAGGGAAAGTGTGCTCCTGGAATTGGGGCTACAATGATGACTTGTGAATCTTGCTCTCTCTCATTTGAAATCCAGGGCTCTTCCTACCATACTACTTCTTTCCTCAGCTTCTGAGTACTTTCTCAAACAAGACTCCTTTTTTTCCAGCAGTGAATTTTCAGAGCTTTCCCCTTATCAGGGATGACATGAGAAAATAAAAATGAAAAATGATATATAGTGCCTCTTTGCTGAAGACACAAAAGTATCTTCTCTAGATGCTCTTCAAGTTAAAGAAGAGAATACTATTATGTGTGCTTTAGGAAGAGTGCACAGACTCTCCTATCAATCTTCTGGAAATAACATATTTAAATGTATCATACCACTTTTACGAATACTATGACATCTCTCAGTAACCTGTGAGTTTCACAGACAGCCTCTGATATGATGGCTTTGTGTCTCTTAAGAGACATATTTAAATGTCTCTGGGTATTTGAAATGATGAAATCATGATATAAAACTAAATAATTATGATCCCAATTTATGAGAATTCCAACGTAGGTAGAACTGGAAGAAAACTCACCACAATGTTAATAGTTTTTATTTCTAAGGCCCAGGTAAATCTAAAGGATTGATTTAATTTCTCTATATACATTTTTTCAGTATTTTCTACATTTCTACATACATTTTCCAGTATTATCTAATTTATAATCAGAAGACACTATATATATACGTGTGTGTATATATATATGCACACACGTATATATATATATACACATACATACACACATATAAATAATGCACAGTCCTCTTCTACAACAGAATTTTTGAACATCATTTATGATAGTTTTTGAAGGAGACAAGGGTTTTAGCTCAACTTGAGGAGTTGCAAGTTTACCCTTCCTGAGGACTCTTTGCCATGTCTAGAGAGCCTGGATTTGATCCTAGTCTAGTCTGCTCTGGAAGGGGCCATTTGGACTACAGAACCCACCACTGCTCACCAAGTGATGAGAAATCAGGTCAGGATTCAGATGCACTGTGAAGCCGGAGGCAGGTACTTTGGCTTTTATGACTAGTGTTGGAAAGGCCTGGACTATCTCTTTTTTCTTGGGGTCTTTTCTGTACTGGGGCAGGGAATCTGCTTTGCAGCCTGACCTGGGCATCTATTTTTGTAAGCCAGGGACAAAAAGGGAGGAGGGGGACTTAAATTTTCCTAGGCGTGCTAAAGTTTGAGGCACCTCCTGTATCTTTGAAGCTCAAGGATGTGGGAAGACTGCACAGGGCACAGATCATGCTTGTCTCAAAAGCAAAATAGTGGCCCTCCCCAAATCCCACCGAACACCACCGGTATCCCGTGTCCATGCCCTGGTGACTGAAGAAAATCTCATATCTCACTTTCTAATGTTCTTTTGACAACAGAGACGCCTAACCTTTCTGAGCTGTGGACCCCTTTATTCTGGTGAAGACTGTCATCCCCTTCTCAGAACATTTGTGAATGTACGAAGTTTACATATATATAATACATATATATGTGTGTGTGTATATATATGTATGTGTATATATGTATATATGTGTATACACACATATCACATACACATATGTATCATATGTGTATGCTTGAAAAATGATTGAAACACAATTATATTAAATTTAAAAATATAGAAGTAACATTTACTTCTTTAATACATATTAAGTAATAAGATCTACTAGAAGTACCACAAATTTGAAGTGCTGATAAGCACAAATGATATTTCAAGACAAAGACCCTAGTGTAATATGTAATATCTACTGATGTGAGAGGCACAACTTTTGCTAACATTAACATAGCTTGTTGAGTATGTTCATAATAAAAGAGAGTAATTATATTTCAGTTAGAGGTTGATTAAAATAAAGGCATACTTTATTTTTCCCTCCCCAAGTATATGATCCCTGAATTCTATGCATAACCACTTCAGTTAAGGATCCATTTTTCCATGGTGTGTTCATAAAAAGCTGTGTGTGTGTGTGTGTGTGTGTGTGTGTGTGTGTGTGTGTGTGTGTGTTGTGTAGAGGGGTGGAGGAAGGGCGAAAGATATCAAAACCAAAACAGGGAAAGAAAGGATGATGGGAAGAGGGAAGCCCAGGAATATTTTGATACTGAGTCAGTGGTGAAAATGCTCCTCAGGCTTGACCCAGCTGCCACAAAAAATATGCTGGTTGTGGAGCAGGGGAGAAGCAGTCCTTTAAAGTTGCTTCAAGATTAATTTAAAATATCTGTGCAGAACTAAGTGCCTCAGCCCTTGACTTATTTGGTATTTTTGAGAGGGAATAAGGAAAGGTTGGGGTGAGGGTTGTGTGTGCAGATCTACATCTAAACAAGGATGTGAGGAAATAGTTACTGTGTGAGCTGTGTCCTCGTCTCCTTTGTGGGAGGCTTGTTGGAGACTTCTA
>PVIJ01023343.1:0-14414 GCA_004024925.1 Scalopus aquaticus | reverse complement strand
CGCCATACAGCTTTCCATAGTGGCTGGACCAATTCACATTCCCACCAGCAGTGTAGAAGAGTTCCTTTTTCTCCACATCCTTTCCAGCATTTGTTGTTGCCTGTATTTTTAATGTGTGCCATCCTCTCAGGTGTGAGGTGGTATCTCATAGTGGTTTTGATTTGCATTTCCTTGATTATAAGTGATGTTGAGCATTTTTTCATGTATTGTTGGACATTTGCTTTTCTTCTTTGGAGAAGTGCCTTTTGAGCTCTTCTGCCCATTTTTTGACTGGGTTGTTGGCTTTGTTTTTGTTGAGTTGTGTGAGTTCCTTGTAAATTTTTGTTATCAGTCCTTTATCAGATGTATTGTGTGCAAAAATCTTTTCCCAATTGGTAGGGTGTCTGTTAGTTTTGGTTAATATCTCTTTTGCTGTACAGAAGCTTTTTATTTTGATGTAATCCCATCTGTTTATCTTGTCTTTCACTTCCTTCGCTTTGAGAGATGAGTCTTTCAAGATTTTCCTGAGATGTATGTCGTGTAGAGTTTTGCCTATATTTTCTTCTATACATTTTATGGTTTCAGGTCTTACATCCAGGTCCTTTATCCATTTTGAGTTGACTTTTGTGCAGGGTGTGAGGTAGTAGTCTAGCTTCATTTTTTTGCATGAGCCATATGTTTTTTTAACTAATATTTTTATTTATTTCTTTGGCTAGAGCTCCAGAACTGTTTAGTTATATAGCCAAAAATAGCCAAGAGGATGTGTTCTATGAAGATGACATTTGGCCCGGAGAAAATGAGAATGGGTAAGCAAAATTTATGGTATCGTTGCCTTGGAATTCAGCTTAGAGTTTAGAGTGATAGATACAGGCAACTAATTTATCCATAAATTTATATTACTTTGGAAAGAGCTTTGTCTTGTTTTGGCTTTGCTTTAAGATGTTATTTTTAATATTATTTACATCAGTAAGGTATTTTAAAACTAATTTTGCCATTTTATTTATTTTTAAGAACATATCCATATGTGTATTGCATTTATAATTAGTCCCAAGTATATGTAGTAAGTAATAATTATATAGTTAATGTCCTCTTTAATTCACAGCTCTCAGAAAGTTTATGTCAGGCCTTTTTTTTATAAGCCTTCATAAAGTTTTAATCAATGTGAAAAAATTACTGTTTTTAATGTAGTGCTGAGAAAGTTCAAGAAATTATTACTTGGCTAAAGGGACATCCTGTCAGTACTTTGTCTCGTTCTTCTTGTGATTTACAAATTCTGGATGCAGCTATTGTTGAGAAAATTGAGGAAGAAGTTGAAAAATGCAAGGTACTAACTTTCCATAACTCAATTTATTGATGAGATTTGAAGTTAAATGGACTATATATTCTTTCATAAGTAATTCATTTGTGTTTCACCAAATATGCTTAGTGATTCTAATTTATGTAAAATCATACTATAATTTTTTTAAATGTTCCAGACATTTTCCGTGGCCATTAATAGGCTTATCTTAGGAATGTAAGTACACTTAAGTATAAAAAAACCAAACCATTTTATATCCTACTGTTTTTAGTCAAAATGGAAAGTTTATCATTTAAAATTAATATTAAACCCCTATACTTCCTATTCTGTGTTCTTTAAATTTTCATCCTTTTGTAAAACACAAAAATTTTATTTGGCCTTTACAGAGTCACTCTTAAAATGTACTTTCCCACTCACTCATTCAATTATTAAGTATCTTTGAAATCCCACTTAATCTCTCCTACTTTTTATGTCTTGATTTTAAAAAATAGAACTTTCTATGTAAGTTTTAACTATTTTATCTATTGAATATTTGATCACTTATCTTGGTACACTTGATTATATTCTACTTTTCTAATTTTTGGGGGCTTTCACACATTTGCCTTTTTATTAAAATATTGGTAGGCTAACATAGCACTCTCTTGTTCTAACTAATAAAGTTAAGAAACAGGCTCTGAAGCAATCTTCTCCCCTTTCCTCTTTCAATACATTTTAACTGTAGGCAAGATACTTAAGCTTTCCAATTCTCCATTGCCTCATTGGTAAAATGAGAATAAATAGACCTACCTCACAGGGTCATCAAAAATATTAACTGGGTTAATATATGTAAATTTCTTCTAATAATGCCTAGCTATTACTAATGTCTACTAATGCTTACGTATTATTGTTATTTGAATTAATTTATCACATACTCAAGAGCTAATAATATAGTCTGGAAATCACCAGTAAGATGACTCTTTTTCTCTTTAGGAAAAATATAAACTCAACGCCAAGAGTTTGATTTTTTGTGCAGGGGCCATGCTAATAGTCTCTGTAAAGTTCCAATTTTAGTATATGTGCTGGCAAAGTGAGCACAATAATTTGATTTTTTGATAGGTAGATTTTTGATATTCAGCTACAGAGAAGAAGTCTACATTCCTTTTTAATGATCTTTCCATGTACAGTAAAATTCCTTTGTCCAGTATTGGTTTCGAAATGAATTTTCCACTTAACCAAAGTTTCTAACTTTAAACCATCGTATTTTAAAAAATATTTTCTATTGTTATTATTATTTATGTCTTTTACATTATTGTGTATTTTTCATAGGTTTCCCCACCACCAATTCACCCATGAACCATCACCATAGTCCCTTGTGCTCTTATCTCCCCCATTTTGAGCCTTTATCCCCCTCCTCCCTCGCTAAATGTCTCTCTCTTATTTGGTTCCCCTGTATTCCTGCTATGAGTGAAACCATTTGGTATTTTTCTTTTTCCTTCTGGCTTATTTCGCTGACTATGATCTCTTCTAGCTCCATCCATGTTGCTGCAAATTACATGTGTTAAACCACCATAATTTTTTTTAGCACATTTGTATTGAGAACTTTTTGAGAAATGTTTTACACATTTCTCTCTTACTTTACAATCTGAAGATGCATATACAAAATTGTTATCTTCAACACATTGTGTTTTTAAATGTGTGTGCATATAGATAAAATGGGAATTTTTTAAACTATTAATGTGTCAAGAAGGTCCGATTATGAGTGATTTTTCTCTTTAGTGTTATGATGCTATTAGAAGAGCAAAGAAATGAAGGAAAGATAAACACAGCATTCAAAACACAGTTTAAACTTTTCTTTATAATGCAGAGTCTTCATTAAAAGTTTTTCGTTAATGAAGATTCTGCAGTAGTTTTCTTATTGGATTGTGGTTCCCAACCACAGCTAAATATCAAATTCTCAAAATTACTGGAGTTCCTTTTTTTAAAAAAACATGCATTCTAGATTCCACCCCTAGGACAGAACAGTACTTCTCAAACTATAACTTGCAAAAGAATCACTATTGTAGCTTCTTAAAATACAGATTCTGATTCCGTAGACCTAGGGTGAGATTTGAGATTCTGTGTTTCTAACATGTCCCAGGTGACCACATTTCAAATAGCCAGACCCTGAAACTTCTCGTTTAGTAGATGTGGGATGAAGCTATTTTGAAAATTCTGTAGTATATTAATTTGCCTAGTGAATCAGGTTTGATTGTCATGTCTTCTGTTCAATACTATCATTTATATTGCCTAGGAATTACTCAAACACATGGGGCTTTCATATGTAATATTCCAGGCACAGTTCTTATGTCTCATTTTTAAAATTACTTTAAAAGTCTTCTCATATTTTTATTTTCTTCTCAATGTTGTTAGTGGATGCTAGTGTGCTCTATTAGTCCTTTGAGTCAGCCATGGTCTGGAAACACAACTTATCAGTAAGGCCTTCACTGTTCGCCCTCTTTAAAATTACAAGCTCCCCCCACACTGCCAATCCCCCTTACCTGCTTTATTTTTCTTTATGCTTTATTACCGTCAAGCAATACTATTTATTTTCCTATTTTGATTTTTGTATGTCTTTCTCAACTAAATAATAGAATAGTTCACTGATTTATGTGTTTTTTTTAAAGATTTTTTTTTTAATTTTATTTATACATACAAGCTGGGGGTACAGGCCAGAGGCGTGGGGCAGCAAGAGAGTTCACCAGAGACAGAGTGGGGAGCAGAACAGGCAGATCAGAAGTACACTGCTGAGGGGAGCAGCGGGCGAGGCAGGAGAGGTCTGCCGCACCATGTGGGATTCTCCCTGGCCGGGCGTCGAACTCGCGTCGCCGCTGCCGACAGTTCCACAGCGCAGTGCTCAAACGCTGCGCCACCAGGGAGGCCCAGTTCACTGATTTATTCCCCAGCACCTAGATCCACACATGGCACATAAGTATGACTCAGTAAATATTTGTTGGAAAAAAAAATTTAGGAAAATAATAATAGTTTAGATAATAGTTTAATAATAAATAATAATTTAGGGAAAAAAGACTGAAAAAGTTGGAGCATTTCACAATGTATAAATTTATTACCTTGTTTTGTACAGACTTTCTAAGTTCGAACTGTTTTGTGCCCTTTTATACTTATTTCCGTAATGTTCTAAAGATAAGTGGCAGCTATGTAAGTTAGCTACTGCGTTTTTCTAATTAGCTGAGAATTCATTTTTAAGAAGAGTGTAAAAAAATAAAAAAGGATGTAATTAAATTAGTAATTTTCAATTACAGTGGATATAAATTCTCACATTTTTATTAGGTCAAACTGGTAACATTATTTCTATCTTACAGATGTAAAGAAGCAGATGCTTAAATTAAGAATGAGTGCACAGAACTAACAAGTAGCAAAAAAAAAAAAAGACAAAACTCTTCTTTAAGTATTTTTTAGATAATAAAAAAATCCAAATATCAAAGCCAGTTTCTTAACAGATTCCAAAATCAACGACTTTTTTAAATAAATGCCACCTTACTTTTTATAAGTAGCCACAAACCCCACAGTACTGTCATAGATGAATACTTTGTACCTTTTTTCCTTTAATGTAAGTCTTCTTTGACCAGTGTTTACAATTCTTTAGAATAAAAAAGCATTTGGATAAGATAACATTAACATAAAGTTCAAAATTGACAAATCTCATCCTTTGTGTTAGTAAGATTACTTTCTGGAAGGATAGTCACTGGAAAGGGAACTCAGGGTTTCCTGTGTTGTGCTCAGTAATGGTCTCCTTCTTGAACTGGATGTAATTACACATAGATACCTCAAGAAAATTACTCTAAGCAGTCTTCAGTAATTTATCTATTCCTTACCACATCTAAAGAACTTCAGATATTCTTAAATCAAGCTTTATTTTCATTGTAATCTTTTGATTTCAATGCGATAAATATGATATATGAGCTTATTTTCAGATAAAAAATTTTTATAGTTTCATTTGACTTTAAAATACAGACATTCCCACATATTAAATGATAATTTTATATATTTATAATATTTCGATTTTTTTTCTTTCCTCAGCAAAGAAAGAATAGTAAGAAGGTACGAGTAACAGTGAAACCCCACTTGCTGTACAGAGTAAGTTTCCTATCAGACTTCAGTTGTTATTTTTACTTTGAGAGTTTAGAAGGAGGAAAATGTTTTCCATATATTAGTAGAAAAACTTTTTTTAGAGATAATAATAATAAAGTTTCCTTCTCTTCAGCCTTTAGAACAGCAACATGGAGTGATTCCTGATCGGGATGCAGAATTTCGTCTCTTTGACCGTGTTGTAAATGTGAGAGAGAATTTTTCAGTTCCAGTTGGCCTTCGAGGCACCATAATAGGAATTAAAGGGGGTAATATCTCAATACTTAACTTTTTGTATTTGTACAGTAATACCAAATATATCTGTCTTCTATCTAAACAGAGAGTAGTTATCAGTCAGGAAAAAAGCAAAATCCTTTTATGTTTTCATTTTTTTTTTCAGTTTTAGTTTTCAGGAAAAAATTCTCCTTTTCTGTTTTATGTAATCGTCTGGAAAGTGATTAAAAGAAGGGGAATTTGAAGAACTGCTGAGAATTTGGTCATTTACATTTAGAACATTAAAATTATACCAGACTTGGCTGGTATACATATGTTTTCGTGAAACCAAGAAAAACATTTTGTCACTTCTCCTTAGTTTAGTTTACATCTAATCTTACACAGAACTTTACCTTGATTTTCATTGTAATCTCTTGATTTCTGTGGAGAAATAAACATGATATATGAACTTATTTTCAGTTAAAAGTTTTTGAAAACCAGATGTTCGTGTTTGAGTTTTGAGTACAACTAGATTATATATGTATGTGTGTATGTGTGTGTGTGTGTGTATGTATAAAACAGACCTATCAGTCTGTTCAACATGTATATATAATTAACACTACTATACTATATATTTAAAAATGGTTAAGATGATAAATTGTATGTGGTTTTTTTTTTTTTGCACAAAAAAGGGGGGAGGGAAGAAAAGTGACAAATTTAAATGTGCCTCAAAATGATGAGTGGGCAGCTTTGCAACACAGATTCCAAAACAAAAGTCAATCAAGGAAGAAGCAACAGATCAGGTGCTCAGAGGTCAGGTGCTCACAGCATTGTCCCTCCATGCCTCTCTTTCTTGGGTTTAGATTTTAGGGAAAAGTGTCAGGTTGAAAGGTGCGTCTGGAGGTGGAGAATGAATGAGCTCCACAGTCTGTTTCAACAGGGCTGTGAAGGACTGGGATATGGGTGACATCATCCCACCCCTACCAGGGGCTAGCACAATATCAGAGATTATCGCAGTCAGGATTCTCAAGGGAAACAGAACCAGCAGAATGGAAAGGGAAGAGATGGTGGCAGGGTTGGGGGAGGGGGAGCAGAAAGAAAAAAGAGATAGTCAATTACAAAGTTAGGATATAGACTATTATTAAGTTGGGTGTAGAATTCAAAACATTATTATTGCTAAGTGTTTCACTTTACCTTGGTGTTTTTGGTAAATTTAACCTCGCTAGCTATATCTCATCCCTTTCTGTACCAAATTTAGTCATCTCTGTTTCTAAATTAATTGTACAACTGTGTTTCTCATGTGTTCTATGTCTCGATTATGAAATGCATAACCTACCAACTCGTCTCACAGAATCTTTGAATCATCTTTGTCATTTCCATCCTTTTCATCTCCACAGGTCACAAACTTCTGCCAACTCTATCTAAATACACATCCATTCTTCCTTTCTATTATTCTCAGAACTGCCATGTTTCAAATCTTCATTGTCTTTTTTCTGACTTATTGCAAGACAAACTGCAAAGTATCTTTTGCATTGACTCTCTTATTACTGATAATTTCAAGCATACACAAAAGCCGAGAGGAATTGTATTTAGTATGGCATATAATTCAAAATATTATTGTTTTATTTATGTTAATACCTGCAAGATAACCTGAGAACCACTTGCTTTTCATTTACTGTCTCTAGTTCTCCATGCCATTTTTTATAGTTATAATGCTTCTTACAACTCCAGACACTTACATACTGGTTTTTATTACATGATGTTTTATGTTTTAAATCTCATTCTGTTTTAACAGCTACTAGAGAAGCTGACATACTATTTGAAGTATTATTTGATGAAGAATTTCCCGGAGGCTTAACAATAAGGTTTGTATTTCCAGATGAGAATTGCACTTCGTGAGTATGTCCATGTGATCACTGACTTATACTACTCGTTTGGTATTTAAATTCCTATCATGTGCAAAACATTATACTTGCTACTAGGCATGTAATAGTGAATAGACCTGTTTTCTGCCCTCATGGAGCTTTCATTTTAGTGGAAGTAGTAATCAAGTAACTGCCATATTTATTAGTTAATTTTAATGTGACAAGTGCTGATAAGGAGATGTGATTTCTATAGTAGTATGATCTGTCCAGAGGGTTCCAGAAAGACTATTTGAGAAAGTGATGTATAAGCTTGGACTTGAAGAATGAATTAGTTAACAGGGGGGTGAGAGACGAAGAAGACAGGTACTCAGGAAGAAAGACCAACTTATGCAACAAAGGACTTTTTTACTTACTCAAAAAAAAAGCTAAAGGAAAGCAAGTCCATCTGAACTTCAACTATGTAAGATTAGATAGAATAAAAGAGAAAAGTAAGGATCGTACAAGAACTTGTAGGCCAACTTTTAGGCCATGTTAAGGATGTTGGTTGTTTGGTAACTTAGCCTTTATCGCTAAAGTAATGTGAAATCATCAAAACAGAAATAGGACATGATCAAATTTGTAATTTTTTAATGGTTAAAGAATTTAAGGAATAGGTACGTCCTTTGAATTTAGTGTCATGTAAGTCTTTGCCATTTGTTTAGTGGAGTTGTGGGTACACAAGCCATATTGGGTAGTTTGACAGTGAATGGCAGGTGTATTATTTACAGATCTAATGCAATTCCAATAAAAATCTCAATGACATTTCGTCAAAATGGAACAAAATTTGATGAAATCACAAAAAAACCTGGAATAGCCAAAGCTCTCCTGACTGCAAAAGGGAAGAATGCGGGAATTACACTCCCAGACTTCAAACTACACTACAAAGGCTGGTAAAATAATGGAGGCAGGAAATTGAAGTGATTTTTGAGAAGTGTGACTATTAGGAAGAGGAGAAAGATAACTGGAGGTTTAAAGAAAGAGAACCTGGATTGTTTGGTTTTAAATTAACATGGGTGAGACTTGAGAGTATATTGGGGGGAGCACTAATAGAGAGTTTAAAGTTACAAGAAGAACAGATCATGATACAATAAGAGGCACATGGTATATTAGAAAATATGGGCTCTCTTAACCTTTGTGTTACCTTAGGCTGATGAGTTACAAGTGTTCTGATCCTCAATTTCCTCATCTATAATGAAGATATATACTTCTCCGGGTAATTGTGAAAATAAATGAAGTCCTTCCCAACCAGCTTTTTCCCTTTTGAAAAAAAAAAAATGGAAAAAGGGCTTTCTATTTTGACTATTGGGTAATTAAAATAAAAATTACTCTTTTTCTTTGGTCTCTGCAGACATCCTAATTTTCAGTTCTTATATACCAAGTGATCACATTCAAAATGACATTAGTATTCTACAACTTGAATGTGCCTGTTACCCAAACTGCCCTCCTCTAACTTTACCGACTTCAGTAGTTACTGTCTGCACTATTAAAATGAAGCAGTAGAGTCTGGACCCTATATCTCATCTTCCTTTTCTTTCTTTTTTTTCATTTTTACAGTCCAGTAATTTATTTTAAATATCAGTAATTTCAAATTCCACAAACAAAATTGAAGAGCAGCTGTATTTTCTTTGAATCCTCTCTTCTGTACACTCAGTGATTACAACATCACAATATCAAATATACACAAACCTCAGGGAAAGGTTACTAGATACACGTAGATTGGAATCATGGTGCTCTTAGTTCTCGGTGGAATGGTCCCACAAAAAAAGCACAGGATATAGAACAACATAAGTGTTCCTGTTACATATGAAGTAAGCAAAAAACGCGCTAGCATTTCCTTCTATATGTATAATAAGGAAACATGCATGGGTTACAGGGCCTTTTATGCACATTTAAAAATCAGGCAAGTTGTCTGTAATACATTTTTCAGATAATTTGGAGAGCAATGATTAGTTTGTGTTGGCTTTGACATTCTTGCGTGGTCACATGCCAATATTTTTGCTACAACCTTTTGATCTTATTTTTTTTTATGAAAATGTTTGGTTATCAATAACCTTACCAAAACTCTGATAATTGAATTTTTAAGATGATTTTTTTCTCAGTGTCTTTTTTATCACTCCTAGTTAGAGACAAGAGAGAGTTGTGTAAAAGATTAGCTGCCTGCAGCATATTTGTTTCTATAATGTATTATCTTTAAGTTTAGTTCTCATGAAAATATTTTCTAGAAATCTTACAAAATTTTCTCATAAAATAATTCTACTTTTCCACTACCTTGCAATTTAAAAAAAATTATATTCTCAGAGAAGGAAAAAATTAGATGCTAAAGTTGAAAGACTTTGGCAAGAGAAGACTTATTTTAATGCCTAACTCTTTTATGAAGGCTAGGAAAGTAGGAAACCACAAATACATGTCACTTAAGCCTTCTCAGTTCCTGAACTTGAAGATGGGAAGATAAGGATTTAAAAAAAAAGGGCTCTAATCAACAATTGAACAGGAAGGAAATGCCATCAAAACTAACTTTGTCCTGTTGCATAGGTAGAGCCACACAGAATGACACCGCATTTGGGTAGCTCCTGAGCTAATCCAGACATTTAGTTCATAAAATTTTAGTTATACTCAGGTATTATGTTGCCACTCTTCTGAGGGCAGACTGAGTCAGGCACACACAGCTATACCTCTAAAACAATATTTTTTACCTCTCAGTGGTGCCAAGTAGTTTCTTAGGGAACTTTTTTAGAAATATATCACTTACCTTGTGATCTTCCCTCCCCTATTTTGATTCCTTTCCCACACCCTCCCCTGCAGAATGTTAGAATGTCTCTGATTTATAATTGCCTGTTAATTTTGGTTTTTTATTTATTTTTTTTCTCATCCCTTATTTGGTTCCCCTATATTCCTTCTGTGAGTGAAACAATCTGATATATTTCTTTTTCTTTCTGGCTTATTTCACTGAGCATAATCCCTTTTAGCTCCATCCATGTCACTGTGAATGGTATGAGTTTATCTTTTTTGATCGCTGAATAGTAGCGCACAGGTGAATTGGTGGTGGGAATTTTACAGGGACTGCATCTGAGAGGAGAAAGCAAACATTGTGCAAAAATGATCAATGATGTAAAATACATATAAATAAATAAATTTAAAAAAAAACAAGATTTTGTTTCATACGTAAATCAATTTTAAACAATGTATAGAACAGTAGTAAAAAAATGGATTAATCAAAATAGACTTCCATTTTGGTTTGGAAATAAAAAGATAGGGCTTGGGTAAAGACTGAATTAATACTATAACAAAAATAAACTTGTCTTCATATTAAAGAAAAAAGAAATGTATCATATATTGGGATCTTTCTATGACTCCAACTTCCTCTACTGAATTCAAAGGTAATGTTTATTAATTCAGATTTTAGATTGTCCATCAAAAACTATTTAACTCTTCTACTTCTTTGAATATTTGTATTATTTTCCTCTGACCTTAATAATAATGATTTTTTACTTCTAGGTGCTCACCTGGTAGAGGTTATCGACTGCCAACAAGTGCCTTGGTGAACCTTTCTCATGGGAGTCGCTCTGAAACTGGAAATCAGAAGTTGACAGCCATTGTGAAACCACAACCAGCTGTGAATCACTCTTGCTCAAGTTCGTCAATTTCTTCTGGGCATTTGGGAGGCCTCAATCATTCCCCTCAATCACTTTTTGTTCCTACTCAGGTAAGACTCTTATTTCTCTCCACCCCATTTATGTCACAGACAGACTTTGTAAGTGGAAACTTAATTTGACTTAGGTTTCCTTTTTTTCCATTATTAAAATTCATTCTTAATTTTATTAATGAAATACTATTATTTTTAGTTTCCCTTTTTTATTTAAAAATTTTTGGTTCATTTTTTTCACAATATAGCATTTCTCCCTTCATTATTTTCCCCACCATCGAAGCACCTGTAGTCCTCTGCTATAGTCCATTTTGCTGTCCTCCCCGTCTGTTTTCTTCCTTACCCCCCATTTGTTTGGTTTCTCTATATTCCACATATTAGTGAAACCATGAGGTATTTTTCTTTCTCCTTCTGACTCACTTCACTTAGGGTAATCCCTCACTGTACCATCCATGTTGCCATAGTTGTCCCAAGTTTATCGTTTTTGATTCCTGTGTAGTAAGGATATAAAATAAAAAGTAAATAATAGTTTTGCGTTGAGTCAATTCCAGATTTGTTTTAATAGACTAGTAAACACTATTGACAGCATTTTGCCTCTGTTATGAAATTAGTCATATTACAGAAGAAAAAATTTTAAATAATGAGCATGAGTATGTCTCTTTCTTCGTTTACTTTTCAAACTAACATTTACAATTTTTTCTATAAGAGATATACAGTGAAATACTACTCAGCAATCAAAAAAGATAAACTCGTACCATTTGCAGCAACATGCATGGAGCTGGAAGGGATTATGCTAAGCAGAATAAGCAGATGGAAAAAGAAAAATATAGAATGGTTTCACTTTAGTTGGAACGTAGGAGTACCAAACAAAAAATTGGGAAAAAGATAAAACTTGCAAGCTAACCATAGATTTGAGGCAAACAGCGAGGGAGGGGAAAGGAAGAGGTTCAAAACAGGGAGAGAAGAGCAAAAAGGACTATGATGATGGTTCACGGGACCTTGGTGGTAGAAGAACTATGGGGACTACACCTAAGGAGAGAACAATGATGTAAGAAAAATAAAAATTTTAAACAATTTTGAGATATAATTCACATTAAAAAAATAATTTTTTTTCTTATGTAAGCTAAAGTTCTTTGAGATCTATGAAATGACATAAATTTGAAAGGTAAAAGGGAAAGAACTATAGTCATATTTATCAAATACAATTTCCAAGTTCCCACTGTGCTCTTCTGGGTGATTTCCTTTCTTTAATGCTATTGAGCGCAAAAGTTGAATTGTTTTGTGCAGGACACTTAACTTTATTTAATTCCATGTTCCCAAATCTTAGCCATATTTTTAACCAAATAATACATGCCTATAGTAGTCCAATTAGAAAACACACATAAATAGATAATACCTAAGGAAAAAAGCAAAATTTTTCTCCAATCTCAGGTGGTGACTCTTAAATTTTTAGCATATTTTATTCTGTATGAAATTGGCACTCCATAACTAATATCTTAGAATTAATAGATTACTTTTCTGTAAGATGATTTTAAAAATAACCCCATTAGGTGTTCATTTGAATGAAATTTCAGTATTTTAGAACACAAAAATACCTGTTCTTGGGGATATTGAGTCAGTGTAATCTTTTATAGCATTTGTTACTTAAATACTTTTCAATAAAACCATTCAAAATGAGTTACAAATGAAGAATACCATTTTCATTCAAATACATAGTATACTTTCATGATTACTGAGCTCTGGAAAAAATCCTTGAGATTTCATATAATGAAATTTTAATATCCTGTCTACCACTGAATAAATTTAACGAATATATTATTTAATTTTAATATGAATCTTTTTTTCATGTTTTCATTTTTCATTTCATTCATCTATCTTCATGTTCATTTCCTTAAGAAACTGTTTTGTGCTTTGGCAGGTACCCCCTAAAGATGATGATGAATTTTGTAACATTTGGCAGTCCTTACAGGGATCTGGAAAGGTTCAACATTTTCAACCAACTCTGCAAGAGAAGGTTTGCTAGACATTTTATATTTTTTGTATTTCTCTGTTAGATAGGTAATGATCAATTTTCTCCTAAAATTTTATAATTTAGAAATAACAGTTTTCATCATGAATTTTCATAATTCTTTTCAGCCAGATATAAAAAATTTGCACCAGTAAGTGAGAATATAGATGATTTTTTACTGTAATCAGTTTTGGATTTCTTTTTTAGTTCTTGCCAAAATCATTCGTACTGTATTTAGCAAAAGCCTAATGCCACTCATTAGTTTATTGGTTTTCACTTCACTATATAGCTTTATGCTGTCAGTCTTAAATCTAAATCACCAAATTTATATTCCTTGATAGAGATTAAGAAGAAAGAGATTCTGCTAAAAGGTAGTCCAAAAAAAGAAGAAAAGGTATAAATTTCTATTGTGCTTTTTGCTACTTACTTACCTATCATCTCAAATTGCTCATCAATTTCTTGTTTTCTCAACATTATAAACCAGTAGCTTGTACATAAGGGTTTCATTTATTCTAATGTCTTCCAGTGAATCTGGCGTTATGAGGACTAGAGAGGGTAAAATAGCAAATGGAATGATGGTAGAATAAAAACTAAAAATGAGAGTGACAAAATACAGAGGTCTCCTCTTCCAATATGCTATTATGTTTTCCTTTCTTTTTTTTTTTAAAGAATTTTTTTATTTATTTATGTATACACGCTGGGGTACAGGCCAGAGGCGTGGGGCAGCGAGAGGGTTCACCAGAGACAGTGGGGAGCAGAACAGGCAGATCAGAGATACACTGCTGAGGAGAGCAGTGGGCGAGGCAGGAGAGGTCTGCCACACCATGTGGGATTCTCCCCGGCTGGGCGTCAAACCACCATCGCCGGTGGCCAACAGCTCCACAGCGCAACACGCAACTGCTACGCCACCGGGGAGGCCCTATGTTTTCCTTTCTAATTAAATGTCATCTGTATCAGATTTTCAAATTCTCTTCACCTCTCTTAATTATTTGATACTGCTAATTCTTAGGGAGTACTTCACTATCATTCATTCATTCAGTACATATTTACTGAGTTCTACCATGTGCCTGGCGTTGATCTATGGAATGAGAATATAATAATAAGCAAAACAAAAATTCTGACCCCATACAATTAAGAGAGGAGAGGATAGTGAGATAAATAAGTACACTACATGGTGCATTAAACAGGAATACATGTTTGAGAAAAATTACAGAGACTGAAGTTAGGGAATGTTGCAGAGGAGGGAGAAAAGGTTTTAAAGTTTTA
>PVIJ01023342.1:0-14414 GCA_004024925.1 Scalopus aquaticus | reverse complement strand
GGAGAGAGACACTCAGCGGTGGGGGAGGGGGGAGGGGAGGATAAGGGCACAAAATGGAAGAGAGGAGAATACAGGGGACCATGGAGATGGATCACGGGTGAATTGGTGGTGGGCTGCCCAAGGGGAATACAAAATGTAAAAGACACAAATAACAATAAAAAAAATGGGAAAAAAAAAACTATAATTTTTATTTTAAAATTCTTAAAAGTTAGTTCATAGCCTATGTGACTCTAAAAGTTGGAGAGAAATAACTGTTGTTTTCTACGTCCTGCTTATAACATGGCATGAAATGGCAGAACTCTGGGTTAAGAACTGGAAGACTTTGGTTTTAGTCCTGTTTCTGTCCTAATTTAACAAGTCTTTTCATGCCTCAGTTTTTTATTCATAATTATGCTTTAGTACCTATGTCCATATTTTGTAGTATGCAGACTTACTGCCATTGGAATTGTATTATATGTCTACACAGAACAACTGAAGCATAAATATTACAAAAGAAAATAAATGTCCTCATCTGGGCCACCCAAGGACACCATTCTTTAGTGGCATATGAAGGAGAACAAAAGCAAAAATAAGATTCAACATTTTATACAGTTTTGTAGAGATACAGATAATCTCTTCCAGAAAATTATTTCACAAAGAAACGCTACCTAGTAAAGTTTAAAGAGAGCAAATGAAGTTAAGAAATACAATGCAGAAAAATAAAAGATCAAGAAAACATAGATATATGCAAGGATCAATACAATATCTGGTCACATTCATCATTTATAAATAATTGCAATAGCCTAATTCTTATGTTGCTGTTCAATGATTAAGAATACAAATTTGATGTCAAATATACCTTGATGTGAAAACAGCCCTGCCACTCATTATCTACCATGATTACGGTAAATCTATGATAAATAACTTCTTCATTCGTTTTTTTTCTTTCTAACTGTAAAGTGAGAACTATGTAATATAGCAATGTTATGTTAAATTACATTATTTATGTAAAATGTTCACCTGTTTATATGTTAAAAGATCCTTAAATATTGTGTAATATTGTGTTATCATTTCTTGGATAATAACACATATTTTTCTGCTCCTTTCTTCCCCTCTTTTCTTTCTGACACTCCTGCTAGGCATATGTTGTATTTTGTAACAACCCACAATTTTCTGAAGTCTGCTAATTTTTCATTTCCACTGTTCTTCAGTGTGCATAATCTCTATTAATCGTTCAAGTTTCTTTGTTTCTTTTACCAATTCCTCTGAGCCACTTTTGTTATATTTTTCAATTCCAGTATTTCATTTGGTAATTTTTGTAGTATCTTATTGATGTTCTCAATCTGATGAGATGTCACCAGACCATTTTTACATTTTTTAAAACATAATTGCCTTTGATCTTATTTGTAACAACTGCTTTAAATTAATTGGCTGCCAGGCCTAGTAACTGGACCCCTGTAGTTATTTCTGTTATTCTACTGCATGCTTTTTGGGTGTGTGTCTGGGTATACATTTCTATTTCTTTACATGTTTCATATTTTTCCTATGACTGAACATTTTAGATAACATAGCAAATCTGAATGCTAATCCTCCTCCTCGGGGTGGTAGTTTGCTGGCCTGACAGCTTGTCTGCAGGGATGTGACTGGACTAGTGCAGTGAAGTCTATTTCCCATGAAATGTGCAGCCTCTAATCACTCCTCAGAGGACACAGGTTTGATGACAAAGGAAGTCTGTGGCTTTATCCAGGCTCTCTTCCACTGTTTCTGCCCCTGATCTTCATTTTAAGCTTCTAAATATGACAACTGTTAATCTCCACAAATGGTTAGCTGCTTGTTCTCTTGTTTTTAACAATGTTTTGGAGCATAAATTGCTGCAGAGTCTGGTTCAACTGAACTTGGGCACCTCTGCAAAGAAAGGGGTTACAGTCTCTGAGTCTTATTCTGACACTGCCCTGGGACCTACCCTGAACTAAGGGGAACCAGCGGGGGCAGATGTGAAACTCACTCTTCACAGTCTGCCCTACCTAGATTCTCCCTGTGAAGCAGGAAATGTGTTCTGTGTATAGTAAGGGGAAACTCACGTCACCACTAGCTGCGGCCACCATGCTGTTGGACCTTCAGCAGTGCTGGGTCAGGGGATGATAAGGATAGGCTGGTGTTCTCAATTGCTAAAACTACCCAGAATAGGGTTTCTGTCCTAAAAAGCTGGGGGAGATGAAGGATACTACTGATCTGAGCCTAAAAGCTCTTCTTCAACACAAGTTAGCAGGAAAGTAGGACTGTTGCTCTACCAGCTTCTCAACCCATCTCTTCCTGACTGGTGAGATAAAGGAATGGGCATGGGTTGTTCCTCCGGTCACTCAATATAGATCTGCCACAGGCAAAGCTGTGGAAGATGGGATCTGCCAATGTTCACTGTTTGCCAAAACAATCCAGAATAGCTCTTTCACCCTAGGGAGGTACAAGGAAATGGGATTGTCCACTTGGCTGCTGAGGCAACTGAACAGTCCTGGACAGCACGACTGCTCGAGAAGGATGCAGTTACAGCTTAAATACCATGAGACTTGTTCGAGCTTCTGTAAACGTTGTTGAATAAATGCTTCCAAATTTACTGTGAAGATCAGCGGTGGGGGGGGAGGGGAGGATAAGGGCACAAAATGGATGAGAGGAGAATACAGGGGACCATGGAGATGGATCACGGGTGAATTGGTGGTGGGCTGCCCAAGGGGAATACAAAATGTAAAAGACATGAATAACAATAAAAAAAAAGTCAAAAAAAAATTTACTGTGAAGAATTTGATCTACTTCCAGGAGACTTTAAATGACTGCCTTTGCTGATATTGACCAGTTTAAAAGATGTTTATCTGGAAGAGAGCACTCCCTGAATGCCTCATACCACTACTCTTAAATCAGCCTCCAATTCTGTCCATTTTTGTCTTACATATTTTGATGTTAGATTGATCTATACAGACAAGTTAATGATAATTATAGTTTCTTATCAGGTTGTCCTTTTAAATATTACATGTAATTTCACTTCATTCTAATTCTTTTTCATTTAGGTCTGTTTTGTTAAAAATATTGACATGCCACTTTCTTTCAGTTAATATATGAATAATAATTCCTTTATTATTAATTTGTTATTTTATTCACAATTTCTGTTTTTAATTTTTTCTTTAAACTATTGATCTTTTGATTACATGAATTTTTATTTTCCTCTTTCCTATTTTAGAACTTGTATAATTATATCCTCTTACATGACTTTTTTATTGCCTAGATGATCCTTTTAAAAAATATACAAGATAATAAAAAGTAATCTAGCAATTACCTGCCCTACTGAATGCAAAAGAAAGTCTTGCAGGATCTCACACTTCATTGAATAGGCTCATTCCTGATCTTGTTATTGTTGCTAGATATTTAAGTTCTAATTTAAACTTTTGGTAATATTTTGATAGATAGCTTTATTTTACAGTATATAGTTAATTAAATTTTCTTTTAAAAACAAAATATCATGACTTCCTAATTTCATTATAAATCCTTGCATTAAATAGCAATTTTATTGTTCAGTGCTGATGAAATCTTAGTTTTGTATATGTTATAAATCTTTTTCAAGCACTTTATATATTTACATATTCATATGTCCTGCAAAGAAATGTGCGTGTTTTCAAAGTTGAATATGGTTCAAATGATCTAAAATGTTCTAAAAGGTAGCCTGTCTCTGTTAAAATGTCAAAATTAAAATATGTGACAAAGTAATCTGGAAATGGCCACAAGAAATATTCCCCCGAAGGACATATTACTTATAGCTCAAAACTCTTCTGACTCTACATGACCAATTGTTACAAAAATATGTAATTGTAGCAGTTTTTAGTTTTTGTTTTTGTTTTGTGGTATCCATTCACTAAAACATCATTTGCGAGATATTTTTAAAATAAATCTAAGGAGTATATGTGTAAATCTGATTGTATTGTTTTCTGCGCCAAATATCTTAAAAGGTTCTTATTTTACTTACAAAATAGTTATTTCAAAATATGTTGAAAATGATTTTCCCTCAGTAGGTTGAAAATTCACTTTCATTGACTTTTGTATCTATTGACGCTATCAAGAAGTCAGCAATTGGTCTGACTGACTTTTCTCTTAGGAAAGATAGAATAAAGCTATCACTGGTCATATGTGGCTAGTTAAATTTACATGATAATTGAAATAAAAAAAAACTTAGTTTCTCAGTATTTACACTAGTCATGTGTCAAGTAGTCAACAGCCATATGTGGGTAGTAATTATTATACCAGACAGTGAAAATATAGTACTTCATTCACAGCAGAAAATTCTTCTAGACCTCACTAATCTACAGCATTTGACTTTTTTTCACTTACCTTTGATAGTCTTTAATTTCACTATAATCTGTCTAGTGCAGATTTATCTTTCTCTTAGGTTATCACACAAAATTTTCTTCTGAGAAACACCTTTAAAACTTGAAAAATTTTAAAATATTTCTTCTAACAATACATAAAATTTTCTCCTTTTCCTTTTTACTTTGCTCTATACTTTGCACTTTATCAATGACTTTCACTCTGTGCTAAAGTAGACTGAAACAGTCAGTCTTCAACTCTAGTTCAGAGTTTATCTTTTATATTGATTTTTTTAAGTTTGACATACTGTGCTTTTTATTTCTAGGTGTGACAGTAATTTTTCTTTTCAACTCTATTATTTACTCTGGTTTGGCCTAAAAATACTTTTTTTAATAGTTATTATTAAATTATCTGTTTTAATATCCTAAAATAATTACATTAAAGGCTTTGTCAACTCACAAATTAATTTCCATCAAAAGTGAATTAATTTTCCAATATTTTACTTTTACTCATGTGCTTATTAGGATTACAGGTGTTCGTTGGTTCTGAGTACATTCTAGATTTTGAATTGCAGTCATTGTCACCTTTTTTAGTTTGTTTGTTTTCCTTAGTGTGTTTATCTATAACCACAACAATGTTAAGGAATAAAGTTCCCCTAATCTCAGCAATTTTAAAAACAATCATTTATTCTCTGAGACTCTCAGATAATCTCACAGGTCTGAACTACACGTTGCATCTAAGAAGTGTTTGGCTAAACTTCACTCTATATCTGCTCTTACATTTCTTTTATACTCGTGTTTCCACGACCACGACAGTAACTCAAGGAGTATAGTCAAACCTAATAAACAAAAGTCATACTTCTATTTATATCATATCTTCTGATTACCCTTGTCAGCCTAAGAATATCACATAGTTAAGTGCAATATACAGGAGGTGAGGAAATACACATTTTACACGGGAGGAACAGGAGTAAATATTTTTGGAGAATAACATTTCTTGTGTTTTTTTTTTTTTTCTTTTCCTCTAGTTCTGTCATTTTGTGATTGTGTCTGCCTGATGTCTGGGCCTGTAGTCTACATTCAAGTATTAAGTGGCATTTTGGGACTCCTGCAGGTAATACCAGCAAATCTAGCCAGTGAGTCAGCAAATGGTTTGAATCAGTTTCTCATCCTGAGGCTCCTTCTTTCTCTTCCTGGCTCCCTTTGCCCAGTTTCCTATATAAAGCCATAACCCTAAGCAAGCAGTAAGTCAGCAATTTTCAGCCTCCTTTAGTAAGCAGGAGCATGCACCAGGCTTCACACTCTACTTAATGTGGCACATTTTGTCCTTATTAAACTTTCAGATACTGATGACTACATTTGTCCTAAGGACCAGAAAGACCCAAAGTTTACTCTAATTCACCGCAATATCTATTCTATTTCATATACAGTGAATTGTATATAATATTTTGAGAAGACTACATCTCTCCTTTTTATACCTGTCATGCCTTTTATATGCCTTTACTATTATTCTATGTCTACAGAATATAGGGAGGCAACTGTATTTAAGATGAACTACTATGTCATACTCATTAAAACTCTCCAACTTTTTAAAAACCTTAATCTCGACGGATTTGCTTACAAGGTCTTCCTAAGACAGAGAAGAGTACATGCTCATGAAATAGAGAGAATCTGAGACCAATAATGTGAAGTGTTGGTGGAGATGCAAATCTGACAAGCTTACAACATTGCCATTACTTGGTTTCTTTGCCCAATAGATGACAACCCTCATAGCAGGTTAATTCTCTTAGTCTCAGTTGAAAAATATATTCTAGATTTAAAAACAACATCTCTAAAAATGTAGTCTTTAGTAATATTAAATATTCTGTGACTTAATTTTAATAACAATCACAAAAAATTATATAAGCATTCTGAATTATCCAAGTATTGATTATACAATTAAATGTTGCTATGTAATATAATTTCACTGCCTGTGTTTGCACATGAGCATGTAGTTGTGTAAGAAAGGTCAAAAAAAGCTGAGGCATACATGGACTAAATTTTTTTAAGTAATCTGAAAAGAGGTTATAGAAGAATTGAGGAATCATAAGTCATATGGTTTTATCGATGTCAAAAACAAAGGGTTCCATGCGTAGGTGATTTAATCCTGTACTTGTAATAACCAAATATTCACTAGTAGTCAGAATAAAAGATATTCAGTGAATACCTTTTCCATTTCTGTCTCTGACTCCATCAACTAATTTCTAAGTAAGTTAGAAATTCAGCCAGTTTCATTTTTAACAATACCAAAAACATAACTAAACCATATCTTAACATGAGTAAGAATGCTTTACAATGTTATCAAGTAACACATCATTAAAACCACCATTCAAATCTCTCTCAAAGGCGGATTTGGGTGTAAGAAAGATATCTAATTATTATAAATTATTAAACAAAAGTTTAACATTATAATTTCACCTTGTCAAGTATGTTCAAATAGCAATTCTCTGAATTAGAATGGCTGTAGCCAAGATTTTTTTTAAAAAAAATTGAAACATGGAATAAGAGTTTTCAATCAAAATGTCAGACCAAGAAGATACAAAAAGCTTCCATTACCGCACATTAAACACATAGGAATGCTACTTAAAATAGTTGAAACACTATGAAAAATTATAGCCAAGTTTGAAAATAAGAAAGGGAACTCTTCAGATGATGTGTTGGACCTGGGCTTGACACAACACAATGCACCACAATGCACCAAATTATACAAAATAGGTACATTCCTTAATAGCTGGAATCCTAATTTTGAGGAGATGGAATTGGGCTCACTGTATTTTTCTAGAAGGTAGACAAACACACCCACTGGTTAAAAAGTGATTAGGACCTTCCCGGTGGCGCAATGGGTTAAGCACAGCACCATGAAGCTATCCAGAGCCACTGCAGCATGAGTTCAATACCCAGCCTGGGAGATTCCCACATGGCGCAGCAGACCCCTCCTGCTCGCCCGCTGCTCCCCTCAACAGGGTATTTCAGTCAGTCTGCTTGTTCTGCTTCCTACTCTGTCTCTGGTGAGTTCTCTCACCACCCAACAGCTCTGGCCTACACCCCAGCTTGTACGTATAAATAAACAAATCTTTTTAAAAAATGAAAAAAATAAAAAGTGATTAGGAAATCTCTACACAAAGAAACTAGTATCAAGCAAAATGCTTATACCAGGACATGGAAAGAAATAGAACCATTTATAAAACTCTGATATTACATTCCTTGATAGTACAGGTTCTGATCATATACTGACAAACTTCAGCTAGTTAAGTTTTAGAATATTCTACCCAATAATAGATACATACTGTTTTTAAGTACACATGGAATAAAATTGCTGCAAGATAAATATCTGAAGTCATAGGATAAGTTTCAGTGATTATAAAAGGATTAAAAATACACAAAGTATATTTTTTGACCACATGGATGAAATCACAAATCAAAAACAGAAAAATTATATGACGAATTCTTAAATATTTAGAAACTAAATAACTCTCTTATAACTAGTAAATAAATTCTAGAATGTTGGTTCCCAAACTTCAAAGCTTTCCAAAAGAAATCCCAAATTAGCCCCCATACATAGAAGGCAAGGATAGAAGAAAGAAAAGCAGGCCATTCCAGGTGGCAGTTTGAATAAGCAAGGGACTTAGTTACAAACTTGTCTTAGGTAGCCACAAGCTGAGCAGATCTCTGCACTCACCTTCTAAAATCTTAAAATGTTTATACAGAGGCCTTAACTGGATTCACTTATGTATTAGTCCAGAGGGTCTCAATAACACATTACTGGCTCAAGGGTGGGCCCTCGTAAATGATTTCCCCTGTAGGAACTGCAATAGAAAGGCCATTCCAGGACAGAGGAGAGGGTAAGGAGCTTCTAATTGCGCCTGTGTCACTCATAGGTCAACAGGTAGTCACACCTCTTGATGATCTCCAACAAAGAAATCAAATTGGGAAGTAAGAAGAATTCTGATCTAGCCCAAAATAAAAAGATATATCAAAATTATGTAATGCTGGTATATGCAGCACTCAGGAGAAGACAATTCTCAAATCAAATATCTTAGCTTTCAGCCTTAAGAAATTAGGGGGAAAATGAAACCCAGTGTAAAAATAAGGAAGGAAATAATAAAGATCAAAGTATAAACGCATAAGAGAGAAAGGTCGGAAAATAGCAGAGATTATCAGTGAAACCAAAAGCTGGTACTTTAAGATCAATAAAAATGATAAACCTTTAATCAGACTGATCAGAAACAGAAAGATGACATAAATTGTCAGTATCAGAAATGAATAAATGGTATCACTACATATCCTATAGATATTAAAGTGATAATATGGATGTATCATACACAACTTCTTGCCAATAAATTTTACAAGTTGTATGAAATGGACATATTTCATGAAAGACACATACTAACAAACTTCACTCAAAAAGAAATATACATCATGAATCATCCTATATCTATGAAAAGAAACTGAACAGGTAGTTTAAAACCTTAGTACTAAGAAAACTTTAGACCCAGAGATTTTACTCAATATCTAAAGAAGAAATTTTACACAAAGTATTCCAGAAAAATTAAAGAGAACACTCTGAAATTATTTTATGAAGTCAGCATCACCCAGATATAAGATTAGATGTTATAAGAAAACTTCATTATCAATAGCTCTCTGAACATAAATGAAAATCTTAATAGAAGTTTAGCAAATCAAAAATCAATATATAAAAAGTACAATATCATGACTGTATTAGTTTCTATTGCTGCAAAACAAGTTACCACAAACTCAGTGACTTAAAACAACACATATTTGTTATCTCACTCTATTTGTAAGTAAGGAGTCCAGATGTGGGTTTACCCAGTCCGCTGTTTCAGATTTTATGAGGCATATGGCAAGATGTCATTCAGGGCAATAATCTCATTTGCTATTTATGGTCCCTCTCCAAGCCCACTGAGGTCACTGGAAAAATTAATTTTCTTGAGGTTATAAAACTGATGTCCACATTGTCTTGCTAACTTTTGCCTGGAATCACCCTCAACTCCTAAGGGGTCTTAAGGTCCTAGCAACATTGCCCTCTCCCACCATGACAACTTATTTTTCAAAACCAAGAGTAGAATCTCTCTAGATAGATACAATTGTTATATATAATCTAACATAATCTAGGGAGTAACAATATCATCATGTTCACAGATTATACCATTAATCAGGGGGAGAGTGTATATAACAAAACGAGGGTATCTCAGAATATTGTCTATCATGATGAAAAGTGTTGTTTACTGCAGAATTATGAGTTTAACATTCAAAAATCAATTGATTATCCACATAAATATATTTTTGAAAATATAACATATCATCTCAATTGATGTGGGGGGAAAATTAACAAAATCAACATCTACTCCTGATCTCTTAAAAATCTCAGAAAACTTAGTATAGAGGAAACTCCTATTTAACAAAAGGCATCAATAATAAATACCTACAGTTAATATCACATTAATGGTGAAAGACTGAATGCTTTCCCACTGAGTTCAGGTTATAAACAAGATTGTCTGCTCTTGTACTTCTCACACTCATCCAGTACTTTACCAGAAGTTCTTGCCTGTACAATAGGCTGGCAAAGTAAATAAAAGACATATAGATGGAAAAGACAGAATTAAATCTCTTTGCAGATGAAATGATTATCTGTATAAAATACCAAGAAATCTTTTAAAAAGCTGCTGTAAGTATTAAGCTTGTCTTGCAAAATCGGAGGACACATGATTAATTACAACAGCTAATCATTCTCTGCACTGACAACAATATTTTGGAATTGAAAAAATATCATTTACACAGCACAATAAAAATCTCAAACACTTAGCAATATATTGGACAAAATATGTACAATATCTGTACAATAAAAACTGAAATACTGCTTAGAGAAATAAAAGGAGGCAAAAAATAAAAGGAAATATATGTTATATTGACTGGAAGTCTTAATATGTCAATTCTCCCATACTAATCATGGAATCAATGTAATTCCAATCAAAATCTCAGCAGACATTTTGGAAAGACTGAAAAGCTTATTCTAAATTCCACATGGAAAAGCAAAGGGCCTCTAATAGCTAAAACAACTTTTAAAAAGAAAGTTGGAGGATTAACACTACCTGATTTCAAGACACAGTACACAACGCAATATGATACTGGTGTTAAGGTAAAAAGATGGACAATATAGACACTATATATGTGTGGGTGTGAGTGTATGGTTATATGTCATTATTATTGTATCCTTAATAATAACTATATCATCATTGAACATAATATATAAACATATATACATACATATACACACAAATTTTCCTTTACAAATGTTCAAAAGCAGTTCAGTTCTAAGAGGATTATCTTCTCAATGAACGGTACTAGAACAATTTTATATGCATAGGCAAGAAAAAGAAATTCACACCATAAAAAATAAACTGAAAATGGATCACATTCCTAGAGGCAGGAGAGGTCTGCCACGCCATGTGGGAATCTCCCCAGCTGGGTGTCGAACTCGCATGGGTGCTGCCGACAGCTCCACAGCGCAGTACTTAACCCTGCGCCACCAGGGAGGCCCTATTTATCAAAACTTTAAATCAATCTTTATAGACACTGATGAAGCATTAGAAGCATTCACATTAAAGTTGGGCAACAGACAGCTATGTCCATTTATTAATATTCAAGGAACTGATTAAAACTACACACTAAGGTATTATTTCTACTATTAAGTATAAAACCACTGCTTTACAGGCAACAGAATGAACTTTCTTATCGCTTTTAATTAATGTTTTAATTCTGTCTTTGTATCATTCATAAATTTTTGGTCTTATAAGTGCTATAAATGCTATAAATATATAAGTGGTATATATAAATGTTAGCCTATTTTTCATAATTATTATAACATATCAACATTGAGGCTAAACAATTTTTCTCCTTAAAATAATGCTACTGTAATAGTTGCATAAGAACATCTATTTTTAATTATGTTTTTTGAGGTAATATTAATTTACAACACTATCTGTATTTTAGGGGTATAGAGTTGCACCTGGACAAATGTATGTTACATCATGCCTACCACCAAAGCAACAAAATCTTCCACCAGAGTCCATTAACCCTCCTCCTCCCAACTTTGCCCCCACCCTAATACTCTTCTGGTAGCCTCAGTCCTACAGTCAAATTTCAAGGGTTTGTTTTGGTTTGGTTTTGTCTATTCCTTTGCTCTGTTTTGTTGTATTCCATATGCATAAAACCATCGGTATTTGTCTTTCTCCTTCTGAGTTCTTTTTCTTCGTATAATCTCCTCCCCTTCCACCCAGGTTGTCAAAAATGGCAAGATTTCATCTTTTTTTAAAATAGCTGAGTAATATTCTGCTGTTGGGGCACTTAGGTTGTTTCTACATCATGGCTACTGGAAACTTTGCTATTACAAAATGAACACAGGTATATACAGAATGTCTTCAAATTAATGTTTTTAAGTTCTTTTAGTAGATACTTAGGAACGGGATCACAGATCAGGTTAGATCTATTTTTAACATTTTTAAGGCACTTCCATACCATCTTCTACAGAGGCTGAACAGTGTACAATAGTGTACAAGGATTCCATTTTCTCCACATCCTCACCAAAACATGATGTTTCTGGTCATATTGATCTGTGCCATTCCCACTGGTGTGAGATGATATCTCACTGAGGTTTTGATTTTCATTTCCCTGATAAAAAAGAAATGCTCATCATCAGCTTTTTTTTTTTTTTAGATTTTTTTTTATTTATACATACAAGTTGGGGTACAGGCCAGAGGAGTGGGGCGGCGAGAGGGTTCACCAGAGACAGAGTGGGGAGCAGAACAGGCAGATCAGAAGTACACTGCTGAGGGGAGCAGCGGGCGAGGCAGGAGAGGTCTGCCGCACCATGTGGGATTCTCCCCGGCCGGGCGTCGAACTCGCGTCGCCGCTGCCAACAGCTCCACAGCGCAACGCTCAACCACTGCGCCACCGGGGAGGCCCCATGATGAGCATTTCTTCATGTGCTTCTTGGCCATCTGCAAGTCTTCTTTGGAGAAGTGTCTACTTAATTTTACTTCCCATTTTAATAGGGTTATTTTCTTTCTGTTCAGTTGTATGAGTTCTTTGTATATTTAAATATCAGTATCTTGTCTGATATGATGTACAAAAATTTTCTCCTACCCAGTAGTGTGTCTTTTTGCAAAAGCACCATTCTAGAATAATCGCTATAGTGATAGTCCACAGGCTCCTGCTTTTTTCATGCTCTACTCAATATTTTATTCAATATTCAATGTATAATTAAATGAAGACCTGAAAGTCATGTTGATTATATGTATATTCAAAAGTTAATAGAAAGAGTTAATGATTAATGAAGAATTTAGAACTCAATCTCTTTTAGCTAGATATCTACATTTATATTTCAACAACGAAAATAACCAATTTTTTAAACCTATGTTGAAGTTTACAAAATAACTACTTGGGTAAAATAACCTGAGAAGACAAACTAAAAGCAGTTCATATGCAAAGGCCTTTAAAGAATTGAACATATGCTCAATAACGTTCAGTAACTAGGGTTGAGATAGAGCCAGAAACTATATCATAAGTAATGTGTTAACCTGAGTAAGAGAAATCTTAGAAGAGGACATCCTAGCTCTCATCACCTATTTGAAGAACTCTCCTAAGAAGCAGGTATTTAAAACAATATTCTGTATATAATTCACAAAAATAAATCACTGACTCAAATGTCCCAAGGCTAGAGAAAATCATACTGAACCTCACGCATGTCAACTAATGATTTGATTTTTCTTTTGTATACTCTATCAGAATGTGCCATAGATAGAAAGCACATCATGTTTTGACTGAATTGAAATATCAATTGAAATCAGTTCATTGTTACCATTTATAATGATTCAGCAGCTGTAATAAGACAATCTAGCCCATCTTTCAAAATTCATGAGAAATGTGTTCTTATCATTAAGTGGTGAGGGGAAGTCTCTCAATCTAACAATCAGTTAATCCAGATAATCACATTTTCAAATATTAACATATTAGAAGCTGATTTTGTGATTAGTGTGTATGATTCACATGGTTAAATTGTTCATGGACAGTGAGAAACTACTGGACAATGAACAGAAGTACTATGTTCTATGTCTCCCAAGAGGCCCAGGGAACACTAAAATAAGGAATAGAAGACCAGAGTTTTTAAAAAGAAGTGCTTAGGGTTTGATCTTTCCAAGTTCAATGCAAACTCTGTAGCTGGAGAAAAATGTCACAAATTGCATAATTTTCATCAACTAGTCTCACAGTTGATGTCAATCAAAAGAAAGGAAGAAAGATATATTAGGAAGGAGGAGGTGGAGAAATGTTCTCCAATTGTCTTGGTCTATAGATGTTCAAGAGTAGAATATAGCACTCCTTTCTAACAAACAGACCTTATGGCTCTTACATGATGCTGTCTCTCAGATTACTTGGTAAGTAAGGGCCCAGGGTTAAGACCTGCACTTAGCATCTTGTGGTCAGTAAATACAGTCATTTCTCTGTTCTATTTTCTTGGTAATGCGAAGGTGGCTAAGAGGAACGAATGTTGTCAGGCCTAAAGCAAGTAATCTACCACCCTTAATTCCCATCCTATTAGCTGTATAATGATGTTTATTATGTTACTTTTACGATCGTATAAACTTTATTATTCCCATTTCATCATATAAAATTGAGGCAATGTACTGTACTTACATTTTGTTTATCTCATTTTTCTAGTTAGATGCTATAAATGTTGCTGTTTGGATAATAACTAGATTGTGAGACCTGTAGGTGATTTTTGCCCTTTTGTGTGACCTGATTGGAAAATGGGAGATGAAGAAATTGATTTGAAAGAAGGGAAGGAGAAGCTTTTCTTATTAAAAAAAAAAAAATCGCATGTGTTTATCTTCTTTCCATGCTGAATAGCATCGACATGGATGGAATTAGAGGGGATCATACTCAGTGAAATAAGCCAGAAAGAAAGAGAAAAATATCGAATGGTTTCACTTATAACAGGACTATAGGGAGGCCGGGTGGGAGAGAGACAATCAG
>PVIJ01023341.1:0-14415 GCA_004024925.1 Scalopus aquaticus | reverse complement strand
GGGAGGGAGGGAGGGAGGGAGGAATGCTTAAAGGACACAATGATGGAAGTGTGAACAGAAATACAGAAAGTATGTGAGACTCTGAAATGAAATGACGGATGGGTGGATGAACAATAGATGGAAAGGTAGGATATGACAGGATGGACAGACTGTAGGATGGACACACAGGCTTTCACTAAGCGGCATTCTCTCTCTCCGTGACTTTCCTAGCAGGGCTTTGTCATGAACACCTGCCTGGAAATCCGACTGAGTAGGCAGCAAGTCCTGTGGACCCGTCCACATTTTCTGCTTCCTGTGCAGAAGCCTCTCTCTGTCAGCTCTACCCCAAATTGTCCTTATACAAGTCTCCCTGGTGATCAGCTTCCAGTAAACTGACCGTTTCTGTCTTCTTCCAGAAGCTCAGGTTTTCTCATGACCAGTGACCAAAGTTTGTATCTTATTAACTAATAAACACTAGATGCTTACTGTGAGATAATTATATAACTACATCATTTAATCTTTACAATACCCTTGTAAGGTAGAATTATTGTTACTATCACCATTATTATTATTTTCTCCATTCTGAAGGTGAAGAAGCTTGAGTAACTGACGCAAAGTTGCATAACTACAAAGAGGTAGATCCAGGATTAAACTCAGGCAACCAGACCCCAAGACCCACACTCATAATGCTGCCCTGGTAGCTATGTCTTCTCAGCAACCTCAGCTGTCAACTCCGTTCTCTGCATTTGGATGCCTAAGTTGTGTCTCAACTGCAATGGTCTCTCTCTGAGCAGATAGTCTTCATACAAATTTTCCATAATGTGCTAAACTATAGAAGAACCCCTCCCCACCATTAAGACACATAGTAAAGTATCAACATCACTTAGGAAGAAAGGCTGTCGTGTGTGTGTGTGTGTGTGTGTGTGTGTGTGTGTGTGTATACTCGCACGCGTGCATGCGAGTGTGTAATTTTAAAAACAAGTGAAAAACTCAATGTTGCCCAAGGTCCAGGCCCCTCTAACAATCAGATGGGTAAACTCCTCTGGCGTGATTAGCTTCCCCTTGTTAACTGACAGGGTTCAATGCAATTTAATTGTATTGGGAGGAAGTGGTTCAGAAATCAAGGTCATTTAATTTCTGAAAGGCAAGTGAAGGGTTGCCTTTCCTAAATGATCTTTCTGCCATTAATTCCCCTTAAAATGAAAAGTACAGTGGTTAATACCATGACTTCAAGGTCATGTTAGATGACCTTTCCAAATAAGAGAAGAATTCTTTCTACAGGATTTTAATTAGGTCGAGTACAACTAATTCTTCCTTTGGTACTTATTCCATTTCCTTTCCTTTCTGTAATTACTGCCAGTGTAATGCTCCTCACACACACAAATGGAGCTGAAGAAAGCCCTGCGATTATCCTTTAATTCTCCTTCATGCAGGAAAGAAAGGTGGGGTTTTCCACTGCATTCAGTCTTTCTTAGTCTGAAGACTACAGTCCTAACAGCCTTATACATGTGAGAGTCAGCATCATTATCAAGAGTGGCTTCCTAAAGAAATCCTAACTTTTGACACAAAGTCTCCCCATTCACCTGGTCAGAGGAAGATTAGAAGCATCAAAACAAAGAAATCAACTCAGTGCATGCTGTCAATAAGATGTATCGAATGCCTGCCAATGTTCAGTAGGGTGCTAGGGGTGCATGGGTTGAGGTTGCAAAGGAAACAAAGAAGTTTAGTTAGGTTTGGTGATACAGATTAGCAGGTAAAGTAAATCAACAATACAGAACTTGGTCCTAGAACAGGAAAGGCACTACGTGCGGTGTAGTGATGAGGGTTAAGGCCAGGCAACCAAAATGCTCTACAAAGGAGGTGAGGCTTCAGTTGACCTTGGAAGCAGAAGAAGGACACAGGTCACTCACTCATTTAAGAGTAAATATTTCCTGCCTAACATGTGCTGGGAATCATATTATAGTACTCAGTGTGCAATATTTCATCATTCCTCTTTCTTTGCATCTGCTTCACAGATAAGGAAACTGAGACTCAGAGACATTAAGAAAACTGCTCAAGGACACATAACAGAGGCAGAACTGGGCTTCAAATCTACATTTCTCTGACTTCAGGCTCCAAGACAAGGGAGCAAAGAATTGAACCCATTGGGAAGGACCCACGTAGGTTGTCTGGAGAGGGAAGTAAGTGGAGCAGAACCTTGATGAAGTGTCCACAACTCAGACTCTATAAATGTGTCTCCTCCGATTCCATTTCATTTTCATCATAGCACTTGTCAGTACCTGTTATTTTCTTGTTGTGATTATTTTTTCAGTCTCCTCCTATCTCGAGAAGGTGAAATCCGAGAGAGGAAAGCCTTATCTGGTTTGATTGTTGCTGATTACCCTGCACTGTCACATAGTAAGGGGTCAACAAATCTGGTGAATTTGTTGAATGACAGACTGAATCTTGTTTCCAAGAGCCAAGAAAAGGAGGGCACTGCATTGTGAACTCCAACAAGTCTTGCTCCACTCCTAGGTTGTGCTCCCACCCCTTGTAGTATTATCAGCACCTAGGACAGCACCCACAGCACCAGGCAGCAGCACAGATATTGAGAAAGGAGGGGAGAGAGATGAGGAGGAGGTAGGAAAGGAGGAAGGAAGGAAGAAGGGAGGGAGGGAGGAAAGAGGGAAGGAAAGAATGAAGGGAGATAGGAGAAAAGAGAGGGAGGGAGAGAGGGGAGGAGGATCAGCTGGAGTAGAAAGTCACAGCTCAGTAAAAAGCAGGTTCAAGTTCAGTTAGATTATTATTCCCCCTTGCTGATTAACAAAGTCGCCTTGCTAGAGACTGAGTCAGAGGAAACTCACTGCCCTGAATCCATTCTCAAGGAGACCCAAAAACTTAGCTGTCCTGTAACTCTGCTGATTCTCCTCTGTACATAACACCCTGTCTTGACCTGGAAGGGAAAGTGTCCTCTGAATTTTGCAGACTTCTCAACCAACTTGGATTCTCTTTTCATTAATTTGTGTTTTCCTAAGGACTATTTATTCATGTAGTTTCTGTTTGGGCAATTATTGAAATTATGTCTAATTATGTGGTGATGGTAAATAATAATAATCACCTTGCTGCAACATGTTCTGTTTCTATTATGGGTAAGAATTTTGTGCTATTTGCTAGGAAACGTTCTAAGGTAGAGGGCTGATTAGGAACAAGGGAAGTGTCATGTTGAATATTTGGTTGAGTTATCACTATTCTACCCAATTGCTATGCAGAAAAGTCCTTTTTTATTCATCCCTAGGGCTGTGCTCTTTGCATATTATTACCACGATTACTATTAATAATAGTTACCCTTAATTCAGCACTTACAATGTGCCAGATCCACTTTAAATCGAAATTAAAATTCAGTGCAAACTTAAATATCTTCAGGGACTAGAAAGTGGCTAAAGGTGGGTTGGAGAGACAATAGGGAGCAGTGGGGTCTGGGTCAACTGCAGCTTGCATGCCCCAGCAAAAGGAGACAATTGCCACTCAGCAATAGTCCAATATTACCATTTGGAGACAGGTAAGTAGTTCTGCTGATTCTTCTGACCTTTCGGGAGAAGCCAGAAATACAGACTTTAATGTGAAATGCCAAGATTGTAATTCCCATTGTGAAATTTCCATTTTGTAATGTCTGTGTACTGCTCATTTAGAATCCCTCTATCTCAGGCTTCCCCATCAGAAACCTCTGGGGAAGGCTGCTCTTTGAGGGGCAGCTGTGGTGACTTTGTTGACAATAGCATGGGGGAAGGGAAGGGGAAAATTACACTGAACCAATGTAGAGGCTGTAAGAGTCCATTTCTCATTTTTTAAAAAATCTCATGGAAGTAATTTCAGAAAACAATGAGATACCATCAGAAGTCTGGTCATGGAGGAAAGGCTGGTGAAGGGGAGGAATATAATTACTGGCAGCATTAATAAGGAGAGCTAAAAACAGACAAACCCAAGTCATGAAGAAAACTGTTCTCCTGCCATGATTCCCAGCTCAGAGGGCAGGGACTGCCACATGGCCCTGGGGCTGGCAGAACAGGGAGCCGCAGAGAAGGGGTGCCAGTCTGCCCGAATCAGAACCCCCACGGTGAACAGGGACAGCGGGAAGCTGAGGCTGGCTTTATGTGCCAAGAGGAACCTTCATGCCCTTCCACCTCAGTTGCAATGTCACTAACTCAGGCAGTCGTGGTCAAGTTCTGACCTCTGCACATCCCCTCCCCATAATACCCAAGACTTGCCCTTTGTGACATCCACTACACATGTGACTGACTCTTCGTGTCAGCTTCACTTTCCTTGTACATATGAAAGCAGGGATTTTATCTTGTTGACCACGGTGTCCCTAGCACCCAAAGCCTTGACACACAGTAGGGGGCTCAACAAATAATGACCCATAAATGGACAGAACGAATTAATCATCCTTCTACCTTAGGCACGGACTCCTAAATCACAGACTCCTAAATTTGTGCTGAGGAATACCAGGTTTACTATGATTAAATGACGTACCCAGGTAACACAAGAGACACTTCAACCTGGTCTGTCTGAGTCTTTATCACCTTCTGCACAGGAATAGACAGAGTGAGAAAGTTACTCTATCAAAGTGGTGAGAATCAAAGGAAGCTTATTAAAGGAGGTGCGTTTATTCTGGGTTCTGAAGGATGAATGAGGATCAGAAAGGCAGAGAAATATTGCAGGTGAAAGAAATGTCTTGGGCCGCATCCTAGAAATAGCAGGTGCATTCAAGCAGTGGTGAGTGGATCATGGATCAAGGGGAGCCTGGGTAAGGCTGAAACCATATCATGAAAAATTTTAAATCACATAGTTCCCTGCAATTACTTGAGTGCCTACCACCTGTTATTACTGTCCCAGGTGATGGGGAGAAGCTAAGTGCCCTAGCTTGCTGCCGAGGAACAGATAACCCAGCAGCCTGCTACACCTGCTCCGTAGCATTTGGGCAAAGACCAAATGAAGAAGTGGGCAAGAAATTACTTTGAAAAAGCCACAGGGAATTTACTATTCAAATTCCCTTTCTGTTCTTCCTTGTCACTTAGACACATCATGACATTTCGGTAAAACTCCAACTCAAATGGAGAACAGAAAGATAATTCATTGACCAGGTAAAAGAAAAAGAGAAGACCTGTTGGTGCCAGTGGCTTTACCAAGTCAGCACCCAAAGTTCACCAGGACTCTGCCCAGCTCTCCTCTGTGCAGCCTCATCCTCAGCCAGCCCAACCAATTACAACAGTGCCAGACCTTACACCATCTCAGCTTCACACTCCAGTGAGCTGCCCATAGCCAACCTCTGACTCTGAGCACCATCCAGAAAGTGACCACGTGCTCATCTTAGAACCAGTCACTATACCCAGAGGGACAGAGTATTTTAATTGACTTAGACTGATCAAAACTTCCTTCTCCACAGATCAAGCATAACACACACACAAACACACACACACACACACACACACACACACACAGACATAATTCTCTAAAAGAAATTCCAGGAATAATTTTACTAGAAGAATGATAGGTTCTGGGAATCAAAAGCATTATTAGTCTACTAGTACCAATGGGAGGTTTGTTGAAAATAGAGCCATGACTTCCATGCCTACATATCTGCCTTAAAAAAATGCAAAAGCTAGCTCAAAGGACAGATGCATGTGTGTGTTCATTACAGCACTATTTACCATAACCAAGTTACTCATGCCCAACCTACGTGCCCAATGATAGGTGAGATTAAGAAGATGTGATACACACACACACACACACACACAATGGAATACTACAGAGCTATAAAAAAGACGTCATCTCATCATTATGCTAAACAAAATAAGGGAATTATTCTATGCAAAAAAAGTCAGAAAGTGAAAGACAAATGCTGGATGATTTCACTCATATGTGGACTATAGAGAAATAATACAAGGAAACAGACAAAACTAAACCAAAGCAAACCTTAGAAATCTGACTTCAGAACTAAGGTCACAAGAAGGGGAAGGAGGAAAGGAGGGAGCAAAGTGGGGAGGGGACCTGATGGACTATGGTACATTGGCAGTGTGTTGTGGAAACACATCTACACCTGAACCTAAGCTCTAAACCATACACAGTGTTGTAGACCACTGTTACCTCAACCAAAGAATTGATGTAATTTTTGAAATAATAAAATGTGAGCAAGAGAAATCTCACATTATCAAAAAATACAATGTCACACTCTCAAAGCCAAAGTGGTATGTGTGTTTATTTGTGTTGTGGGGAGGGGTTGGCAAAAATATCAATAACAAAGGTTTCTTTTTAAAAGTTGATGTGTCTATGTGGTCATTGTTAGCTATAAAAATGACAAGACATCGCTGAGCAAATCCTTAGCAGCACTTGAGATTTGACCAAATCAATGTGCTTGGAGACTGGTGGTTCTTACCCCTGACTGCACATAAAATTGCTCTTAAGAAGCCTCACTCTGAGTAATGCTGACTTAACAGGAGGGTGGTCTGCAAGTAGGTATTTTTTAAAAACAATGATTTTCAACTCTGGCTGTGATGAGAATCACTTGGAGAGTTTGTTGTTGTTGTTCCTTTAAATCCTGAAGTCCAGGTTACACTTCAGAATGGTAACATCAGAATTTAGGGAGGTGGTACCCAGATGCCAGTGGATTTGGAAGCTTCCATGAGCAGCAGAGTTAACAGTGACCAAGGGAACATGTCCCCAGCAGGCAGACCACTGCTGCATAAAGCAGCCAGGTCTTCCTTTGCAACATGTGAGGTCACGTCTCTTCTTCTACTCATGCTCTGTTTCCCTCATTTTGCTCCCATAATATACAATAAAGGTCTGGGCTAGGCAAGCCGTGTCCATTAACATAATTGAAGTGTTGGATCAATTTCCCATGTATGTGGTCAAAGACGTGGCTTCGACTAGGACTAATTTTCATGGCTCGCCAATGAGATACACAAGCCACCAGCATTGTCAATGAGGCAAGTTACAGATGTGCATCAAAAGCTAACATTTAATAAGGACATGGTTTGTATCAGGAATGCTTCAAAGCAGTGAACAGAATCTCTAGAAAATTCCCTGCTATCTTGTGTTACTTTTACAGATAAGGAAACCTAGACACAGAGAATTTCAGTGAGTGGCCCAAGATCCCATAGTTCCAAGTAGTCAAGCCAGTGTCTGATCCTAAGCACCCTGGCACCAAGGTCAGCACACTTAACCTTTATGTTGTAGAAAGACTGGCTGGAAGTTAAAAGGAATGTTCAGTGCATCTCACAGTATCACCATCCTGGAAAGAGAACATTCACAGTTGAAGGACTTCTCCCCTGGGTTCTCAGAGACAGTGGCTGGTGGCCTCTAGGCTGGTGGCCTTTCAGATAGGTCCACAGGATTCCTTCTTTTATCCATTGGCTCAAATGACTTGCTGAAGGCTCAAAGACGCGCCAAGGGGAGGAGGAGTGGGGCAGAGGAGATGGCTCTTCACCATTTGCATGCTTCCCTCCATGTCTTCACTCAAAGAGAAAGTTGTCTCTTCACCTCTTTCTCTAATTAACTTCAACGTTACCCTCAAGAGTTAACTCAGGATTAAGTTTCCTCTGAGAAAACTTCTCTCATAAACTCCTTCCCACTTCCATGTTTTTCTTCTTCCCCAAATGAAGGATGGAGAAAGCAATTCTCAGATTAAGAATTGAGGAGCAAGGGGAAGGCTGCATTTGTTGAGCAAAATCACCTTGATGAACAATTTTGGTTGTGGGAAGATGGTCTTCAAAGTCTGGAAGGACTAGGACACCCAGGCAAAACTGAATGTCTCTAACTAACAATGCAGGACATTTGGAATTGGCTGGGCAAGATGTAGAGCCTGGATGTGAGGAGGATCTTGGAGGGTAACACAAGATGAAGCTGAAGAATGATGTTGGCCAATAAGAAGTCCCAGCATACCCTGGCAGGTCTGGCCAACGGACCTTAGAATAAGAATGTCATTAAAAGCCACTGAGTATGCTAACATTTAGCTACTTTTATCATCTCTCTTCTCTTCCAAAAAGATATTATGTGAACATTGACTTTTTGCAGTTTCCTTGGTTGACTGGCAAAGAAAAGTAACTTTGTTGAATATTTGGCTGGTGTAGAGAAAGAGAAAAGAGCACCGCCACAGAAACTAAAAGACAAATGGACCTAACAGTAATGGAAATTAGAGCTGGAGATATGAACAGAAGCCACATAATTTAGGAAAATATTGGAGAAGACAAATCCAATAGAATAAGATGGAGTTGGGAGATGAGTCAATGTTATTTATTTCTCAAAAGAAAAGACAACCTCAGCCAGTGTGTTAGTGAAACAAGCTTTCTCTTAATGATGGTTTCTCAAAGGCAGCAACCTCTTCTTTGCAAGTTGCCGACATGACATAGAAAACTTTCAAAAACAACATTTTGAATGATCTTGATTCTTACCGTATACTGAATCATTTTACGCTCTGCAAATGCTGCAATATTTTCATTCTACAGATTTCCCCTATTTTTCTATCTGCCTGAAACATACTTGCCCATCATATTTTCCTAGTTTAATTTCTTCTATTCTTTTAGATCTCATTTTCAGCTCTAACTTCCTCTGATGTATTAATGAGGTTGTTTTAGCCTGCCAGGAAAAAAGATTCAACTCAAAATGGCTTAAACAATAGGACATTTACCACTGAATTAAATGCCTCTTAGGTGCCACCTCTGATCCCCCAATGTGTTGGGTTCCTCATGTCAGTGAGTCAGCAGCAAAGAAAGGAGTCACAGTGCTGGTGAGGTTAATTGATTCTGAGCACATGAATAATTAAGGATGCAACTACAAAGTTGGTGTAAGGAGAATTCAGTGGGGCCACTTTCAGTGCCCCATACCCTATGATGCTATAAAATCGGCAGTTTGTGGAACCACGACCCAAGAAGGGCAAGGCAACAGGACTCAGCCTTCTCAGGGACAATAGTCCAGGTTCCCCCCATCAAATCAGACAAGTTCACTATTGGCATAGAGTGAAATAGAGCATGGTAGCAGAGGGTGAAGATGAGAAATATGAATTATGAACTCACAACCAACTGCAGCAGTAGGGATCATTGTTTACTTTACAAACCCTATTGCCTTGAGTCTTCACAGAGAGTTGACCTGGATACCACCTTGAAGGGGACTCTGTGGCTGATCGGAATTTTGCCTTTTCACTCACAGAAGGAGTAAGGGCATCCTGGTTTTGAAAACTTAGATGTCAAGTTGGGACCTTATGAATGCAAGGGGTGCACTGTCAGACATCATATTACATTGATTGCTTCTCTCCACCACTGGGTTCCAACAAGATTAGGTCAACCTGACTTGACTTCAACTCATCTCTGCTTCTGCACTACACATCTTCTCATCTCCCTCCTAAGGTTTCCCTGCTAATTCCATGCTGCTGAACACTGTGCAGCCTGAGCTGGTACCTATGCATGGAAAACCCAGAAGCACATTATCCTTTTGCCCCAGAATCTGCTTTTTTAAGCAAACTAAAGATAACAACAGTCATAACAAAAAAGTATGGAGGTAGGAACTTTCAGCGTTCAGATGGCTATGTGATTTTATTTTCAGTTTTTCATTTTCAATATGTTGGGGTTTGTCCTCATATGTCTCCTTTCATGGTTTAATAGGGCTTCAGAAACTCCAAGTAACAAACTCAAACAAATATGTTCAAATTCTGAAAAGGGGGAAGAAGGCATATCTCTTATTTTCTAAGGTAAGCATTCAGCTCCCCAGATTTCTGGTAGATGTCTATGTCCCATTCCCAACTAGACAGACTCTGAGTACACAAAGCCCTGTCGCCTTGCCCTTGTTGGGTCATGGGACACAGCTATCTTACCATTCCCTTGCCTTGTTGTAGCTTCTTATTCCTTTTCTGAACTGGCATGAGAAATTGAATTATCTTGGTTCTAGAGAGGGCACATCCTCCCCTAAATCACATTCCTGAACAAATCAAGAAAGATATGAGGAATTAAGAGCTACTGGCACAGTTCGAAACTATGTCAGACACTTAATTAGCTAATCCAGGAGTCATTTTGAACACTTCTTTACCTTTGCCCATCTCCCACTACAGCAGCGGAACAGAAGATATTCACTTTCCAACTTCCTTTGCACCTAGGAGGTCATGTGCCTATTTCTAGATATTTGTATGTAAGAGAAAGTCTTCTGGGGGTGGGGAGGACTTCTAGGTCCTCTGTGCCAAAACTCTAATGACATAAAAGAGCTCTTCCTTTCTCTCTCCTCCCCACCTTCCTCTCTCCCTCTTGCCCTGCTTCGTCACCGCTCGGACCTCTGATTCATGTCTGTAGATCTGATCCTGTGAGCACATGACTCCTGGAGCAGTGGCAGCCATCTTGCAACCATGGGACAGTAAGTCTGAGTGTGAAAGACCAACAAGCTGACAAAAGTGGAGTAGAATGATAAACGAACACAGCTCCTTAATTTTGTGATTTAGGGGAGGATGTGTCCTCTCTAGACCCAAAGTAATTCAATTTCTCATGCCAGTTCAGAAAAGGAATAGGAAGCTACAACAAGGCAAGGGAATGGGAAGATAGCTGTGTCCCTGACCCAACATACTGAGTCACTGGAAGTAGCCCTGAGATCCCTTTACTCCGGATTTTTGTTTTTTAGTTGTATCAGTTAATTGTCTTTCTTATTTAGCCGTTATTATTTTAGGATTATATTACACATAGCTGAAAGCCTCTCTCACTGATAAGGCAACCAATCGTGTCTGCCATTTCTAGGAAGTATCCTGGACCCCACAGACTGTTTTAGCTACCCCTTTCCCTGATACCCAACTCTTACAGCTACAGGGCTGTCACCGTGCTATATTTTCATTATTCAGTTCAACAGAGAGTCCTTTGAATTCCTTCTGTTGTACAAGTAAAAGCTGAGTCACAGCCATGGAGATTATAGCACAGATAGCTGCACAGGACACTTGGGCTAGATTAAGTGATCCCCTAAGTCGCTTATGACTTTGAAATGTATGACCCCAATTCCTTTAATGTGAATGTCACTTTTTTATCTACAGAAGTCTTTTTTTATTTACATTATATCACTGCAAATCACCAGTTTTCAAACTACCAGATTCCAAATCGGAGAAAAGCAATCCAAAAATGCAACTTGTGCAAATATTTCTATTCTGTTTGTTGTGCTGGGGAATTTCCAAGCTAATTTCCACTTTGCAGATGATTTGGGGGTCATTTGCTATTCTGAACAGGTCAGTCCTCATTCTCCTTCAGCAGTATGGGATATGGATATTTAAAAAATTACTGTTAAAGTCCCTTTCATTTGAAAGTGATATTAATAAAGTATTCTTGTGGTATGGCTAATGAGTAATTTGTTTCCACTTTCTGTGTCCATGTTCTTTGAATGGATGCCCCAAGAGTGGGTTTCCTGGATCAGATGGTATTACCATTTTAAGTCTTTTTAGATAAATGCATATGGCTTTCCAAAATGGCTGCGCCAGTTTACATTTCCAACAGCATAATAAGGTTTCTCTTTCGCCGTGTCCTCTATGGCACTTTTTGGGAGACTTTTTTCTTCATTTGTCAGTTCTGTGTATGTCTATATAGCATTGGGGCTGCATTTATGCTCCTCCATAATGCACATACTTCCCTCACCCTCCAATAAGCCTCCTGATTCTTGTCTGAAGTTCTCATAGTTGGGAAAGTACAAGTAGGAAAATCTTAAGTCAGTCAGAACTCAATTAGACATACGCTCAGACCATGGCTCCATGGTTGCCTTGGAACTCAAGGGGGTTCCAACTGTCGTCTGGGTCAGGGGTCAGTGAACTTCCTCTGTAAAGACCCCATACTCAATATTTTAGGCTTTTGAGCTACCTACTATCGGTGTGCCACTACCCAATGGTGCCAATGCAGCATGAAAGAAGCATGGACAATAGGTCATAAACCAGTGTGACATCTGTGTGCCAATAAAACTTTATCAAAACCCCTGGTCCACGTCGATGGTCCTCTCTGGAGTTTTGTGCAGTGCCCATTTCATGCAGCCTTTCACAGCAGCCCTGTCTGGTCCCTTCCTCTTCCAGAACTCCACTCGGGATAAGTGGGATAGCCTTTCCAACCTTGAGGCTTTAACCTTTTGTTGTGAAATATAATATAAAATTGTAAAATACTCCCTTAAAGTTTATATTATTGAATGACAGTGAACCCCAGAGTATGTGTGTATGGCTCAGTTTCTTCACTGCGAAAAGAAATGCAACAGTGTTTGTGTTAATTCATGCCATGCTACTGGCAAAGCACTTACAAGTACTTCCTAACGGCAGTAGCTATTTGGAAATTTTTCTTTTTTCTACTGATGATGAAATTTGTATTTATTAATTCACAGAGGCAAGCCATGTACCAGGAGGTCTAACTCCAAGACCTTCTCTCCTCTAACACCCACTGCCTCAAAAGGAGGAATCTACTGTGCAGGCACCTGAACCAAGGAAGGCTGAAAAACTCTTGTCAAATCCCACCACATCAGAGTGGGTGACTGTGGGTACCCAGTGGACGGACCGCCCACCCGAGGAGGTGGCTTCTGCAACAAACAGTCCCTTGGGCTTGCAGATATCCCCAGCCAGTGGGTTTTCCCATTATTTATGCTGATTCAATCTGATTGCAGTTCTATTACCTGGATGGAGATGAGCCACGGAGATGTTGATAAAGCTGTCACAGCAAGATGGAGATAGTAAGTCTCATTAATATTAAGAAAAGAACAAACTCATAAATAAGAGATTATCAAGGAAAATGATAGTCTCTCCTCCAACTTCTAACAAATCTCATGTGCAAAACCATGTAATTTCCCCAGGCATCCTGCTTCCAGCCAGATGTATAGAATATGAATTGTGTGGGGCGCGAAATTGCTATGCAGAACAAGGGGTTGGCAAAATAATTAGAGCCAGGAGGCTCCCTCAGTCCCGCGGATTGCTTGAGAAGTCACCAGAAGCAGAACCACGGGTCCAGACCACACTGATTATGTAACACACTGGTCTTTGAAAAGAGCCGGGAGACAATGGAGGGGAGATGTGATTGTCCCCTTGAGGGCGAAGGCAGAGCCAGGCCTCGCCCACTGAACAGCCAAGGGCCGCCTTGCCAGGTGCTGCTCCTTGGTGGTACTGCCTGAGTACAGGCCCAGGTCCCTAACCCCCTGCCCAGCCTCCCGCCTCCTGCCTCCCTCTTCCTCTGTGGCCCAATCCTCCCCAGCATCCAATGGGGTGGCCACCTGCAGATTGAGCTAAATATAAAAATGAAAGGTTTATTAAGTAATGAAACTTAATAACTAAGCTTAACGAAGAGTCATTTGCAGACAGGGATGTTTGGGGATCTCAACTCCCAGGGGGTCCCCGCCCAGTGCCTGGCTTACAGTAGGGGGTCTAGAGATGCTTGTTGATTGGAACTGACTGAAGTGACTGATAAGATATACCTAATGGAACAGGAAAGAGGGGAAAGGGATGGGAGTGAAGGGAAGAAAGAAGAAAGGCAGGGAAGAGAAGGGCAGAAGAGGTGGCAAAGACGCAGAGAAGGGGTCGGGGGGGCGGCAGAGGGGAGGCAGCCGGATGATCAGAGATGGACACACAGGACAGACACCGAAAGACAGACACACAGACACACAGATAGTCAGACCCACACACACGGAAACTGGGACCCAACGTCAGAAAGAAGATACAGCTAAGGCTGAGGGGATCCTAGTGGGGTGTGGGTGGGGGGTAAAAGACCGTCCCAGCCCCCGAGAGAGTCCATGTTCCCCTCAGATTATTCCTTCCAAGCAATTGAACTTGGTCCCTGATAGTGAAATGGAAGGAAACATGTTGTCCTGTTTATTATTGAAATAATAATACATTATTATAATAATACATTGACATGGGACATTGTCCTATTAGTTTCAGGGGTCCAGCATACCGATGCACATTTGTAGACATGTGAAATGACCAGCACGAGTCCAGATGTTGTCCCTCACCGTGCCTATGTATTCAAAAGGTGCTAAAAGAGCAAATCTTAGCAATAAAATATCTGAAAGAAACATCCCCTGAGATTCTGGGAACCATTTCTCAAGCTCTGGGGAATTTATCTCAGGGCTCCCTGCCAGCTCTATGATGGACCTGGCGACCCGGGCTTGCACCTCAGCCCCAGAGAGCCCGGTTGGGGGTTTGGCTGACTCTTCTGGCCTCCAGGCTGATAAATATTGAGCAGGCGCAGACTCGACCTGCTCTCAGAGTCCTTGAAAGGATCCACACAGACATCGGGGTAGCCCTCCAAAAGCACACCTTCCCTAAGATCACCCAGTGAGGAAGGGGAAGATAGTTGGATTTCGCTTAGCTCCTGTATTCACTCTCCTTCTTCCCTCCCCTCCCTCCTTCTCTCTCTTGCCCCTCCTCTTCTCTCCTTTTTCCTTCCCCCCTCTGTACCTTGCTTTTCTTTTTCCCATCCCCCCACC
>PVIJ01023340.1:0-14418 GCA_004024925.1 Scalopus aquaticus | reverse complement strand
GTGGGGGGAGGGGAGGATAAGGGCACAAAATGGAAGAGAGGAGAATACAGGGGACCATGGAGATGGATCACGGGTGAATTGGTGGTGGGCTCCCCAAGGGGAACACAAAATGTAAAAGACATAAATAACAATAAAAAACATAAATAAATCTTTAAAAAAAAATAAAAAAAATAAAAAAAAAACAAAGAAGATACACAAGTGGCCATTAATTGCCCCAAAAGATACTCAGCATCACTAGCCATCAAGGAAATGCAAATCAAAGTCACAATGAGAGATAGTTCACACTAGCTGGGGTGACTATCATGAAAAAGATAGTAAGTGCTGGTGGGCAGGCTGGGCCTGGCTCTTTGCCGGCTGGAGGGCGGCTGTGAGCAAGAGCTTGTGGGGCTGGAGGGTGGGGCCGCGGTGGTGCAGGCAGCTGGAGGATGGGCGGGGGCGGGGCGCAGCTGTTAGCAAGGCTGGAGGGCAGGGCCATGGCAGTGCGGGGGCGTGCACGCCTGGAGGGCTTTGGCTTGCCTCGGTGGGGTTGCCCTGACCTGGCTCCCTCTTCTGTGCGGGGCAGAGCGGGAAGTGCCAACCAAGTGCGGCTTTTGTTCCGAACTTCTCCGGCGCCTGGAGGGCAGTTGCGGCAGCCTAGCCCTCAGTCTTTATCTGTGGGTTGTGAAACTGACCGCCTCCCTGGGTAATTCTCTGCCAGCGGCGCAGTGGAACTGCCTTGGGAGCCCTCACTCTCCTGCACGGGACAGGACAAGAAGTTCCTATGGCGTGCGGCTTGTGTCCCGTGTTTTTCCCGCACCTGTAGCTGGGAGATTTTTCTTTTTTCTCCCACGTTTCCTCCAGTGGTTAGCTATTAATAGTGTCACTGAAGGGGTGGGTAGACCACTACCCCAGAGATCTGGTCCAAACAGGAGCTAGAGTGCTGGCTCCGTAATGGTGGTGGGGGGAGGGGCCACACCACACCGCGGCTGTCCCGGACTTTGTTCCGTGTCCCACCAACTTCCCCAGTGCACGCTGCCCTCTCCAGGGCTCTGTTGCTACCTGGAGGGACTGCTGGTGTCAGTCTCAAGTTTTATCACTCCGCCGTGCCCGGGAAAACGCCTCTGCTCACCTTTTTTTTTTTTCCCTGGGTTTCCTCAGGTGCCTCTCGTCTTGGTCTCCTGGTCCGGTTTTGTGTTGAGGGGAGGGGAGAGGGGATCTGGTGGTTCTTTCTTCTCCTTGATCAGTCTTTTTAGCTTCTTTCCAAGTTCTACTCACCCATGAGGGTGTTAGATTTATGTAGCGTTTTCTGGATCTTCTCTGGGTTTGGCTGATGTGTCTTTATAGGCGGCTTTTCTTTTGGGAGAATTGATACTAGCGTCCCTTCACCGCCATGTTCATGACTTCAATTCTCTTGACTGTTTCTAATGCACTCAAATAGACCCAATTTGTGTTTCATTAGGAAAATAATTTTATCAGATGTCTTAAGAGTCCTTTCAGGACTTTCAAGGAAAAAAAAACTTTACTATTTTAGAATATTTACTATCATGAAATTTTGCATAGGATTAAGAAATGCACAGATTTTTATAAAATAATTACCCAGAATGACAAAGAGATCAGATCTCTTTTCTGACAAGACTTAGCAATGCTGACAGGATTATTAAAAGTTAGTATAGACAGTCCAAGAATACTTTAGTTCTTCTTGCAAATGAAAAAATTGAATTTGGAATCACATACGCACAGTAGAAATATTAAAGTTTAACTTAAATACTACAATTATAAGTTATAAGACCACATAAAAACTTTTTAAGATGCCTTCCTTTGACTTTAAATAGTTTCTTTTGCTTTTCCATTTTTAAAATGTTTCATTTCAAAGATAACCAGTTTTATTTTGATATTAAACGCTATTTTAAAAACACACAGTTGGGTCTCCATGGTGGCGCAAAGGGTTCAGCGCAGCACTGTGAAGCTATCCAGAGCCAATGCAGCACTAGCTCAAAACCCAGACAAGGCCGGGGAAATTCCCACATGGTGCAGCAGATCTCTCCTTCCTTGCCCGCTGCTCCCCTCAGCAGAGTACTACAGTCGATCTGCCTGTTCTTCTACTACTCTGTCTTTGGTGAATCCTCTCACCACCCCACACTTCTGGCCTACACCCCAACTTGTATGCATAAAATAAATAAATCTTTAAAAATTCTTTTAAAAAAATAGAAACACAGCTTACTTTCCTTGTATTCATATTTATAAGATCATAGTTTTTCTTCTAGATAGTAAAATATTAAAGTAATTGTTACACTATATTCTCTTTAGACTGAATGTCTTACACTTAAACATTTTTTTAATTTTTTCCTTTCAGTTACATGACATCAAAATTTCACCTTCCTTAAGATAAGGAACAAAAAGTAAACCTGAAAGTTCAGTAATTTTAGATAAAGTGATTTTAGATATTTAACATGTTTTTATAATTAAACACAATATAACTGTAAGTAATGGTAAGGAATTTGTCTTTTGGAAAATAATTTCATAAGGAGAAGTTTTGATATTAACATCAAATAGCAAATTTATTTTTTGACATAAAGCAGGTTAATTATTCTTTTTTTTGCTGAATACCATGAGCTTTTTTTTTAAGTAATCACATTGAAACACAGAATAAAGTATTGATTCCCACCATCATAAATTTAAGGCATATGCTATAAATTAACCCACTAAATTTTGAATTAGTTTTTATTTGTGAAGACATGGAGAACTTTTATTAATTTAACTTTTAAGCAGGTTTTACTGACTTGAGGTCTTTATCCAGTCTGGGCCAAAGTCACGGTCTCCAAGGTGACGAATGAGGTCTGGAGCAGCAGAGCACCGGACCTGTGGTTAAGATGGACCACCACGATGGGAACAGAGTCAGAGTGGAAGCAGAAAGTGGTTCAAGAGAGGACAACTATTGCCTCAAAAAAGATCTGGAAGTTTCCACTCAACACCACACAGCCTACCCTGAGACTTTCAGGCTGTCTCACCACAGTTTTTTGTTGTTTTTTTTTTTTTTTCATGCATATCAAGTTGCAAAAAGCAATCATCAAACATATGGGGTCCTGGTAATTTTCTTAAATAAGAAAACATTTGATTTAAGTTTGTATTTATAAGAAATAATTGTTTTTGGCTTTAAACTGAGACAGAAGATTTATATTATTTTCCTAAAGGCCTCGCTTTGAACTTGGTCTCACTGAGAACAAAGGCAGCTTCCCTATCGGCTGCTATGAGTCTCTCACTTTAGTCTCCAGCATTTTAACTCCTGCCTCTGTTGTGGCACAAGAATTGAAATTTATACTTCCCTCTTTAGGCCAACATTTCTTTGTTCTCTGGTTTGTAAGATGCTGGGCAGTAGTTCAAAAGAAGATCTGAGGGCACAGTCCAGGTCTGAGTAGGCAGCGGAGGTTTTTAACTCAACCAATAACACCTTGCATGGTTTGTTAGCAAGTCCAAAGTACCTCAGCAGTTTTTACTTTAAACAATCTAGACTTTAAGATTCAGAAAACACAGGGAAATAGTATTTTCTATCCATACAATGAACCAGTACAGTATCTCAAGGTGGATAAAAGAAGAATCCAGATCCTCCATAGCTGGAAGACAGCAGAGACATACCAATGATCTCAACACTGGAGAAAAAATCCAAGCAGCTGCTTGCTGAGACCAGAAGCAAACCCCTCCCGCCCCACCAGCGAGCTGTAGTGTGTCCCTCACTTTAGTCCCCAGCATTCCACCTTTTGCTTCTGCCATGGCAAAAGCAGGAGAAGGGTGTTACAACTGAGGATGCCATTTATAGACCAGATTTTCGTAGTGGAACCAGGCATTATTTAAAGAAAGACTAGGTGCTTTTTCTTTAGAGCTTGAGCCAAATTTAGCTAGTTTTTAAGAATGCAGCTGAAGGACAAGTTACACGGAATTGAGAGAGAACATTTCATGATGCACCTGAAAACTGGTCTCAACCCTAGGATGCAGGAGACAGGCGGACCCTTTCTAATTTAAGACAAATGAGAAAGCTCCCATCTAGGAGGAAAGAAGATGGGTGTCCAGCACGAGTTTCTTTCTACGGAGGCATCCCTCCATTTAATCTTGGAGCTCTAACTGTGAGTGATGAACAGTCTCCCCACAGGAGAGTCTGCTGGACTTAATTGGTCCATTACCAGCGTGACTCAACACAATGATCCAATCTGTCTTCCAACAAACCAAAGGAGAGGGGTACCGGACTTTGTGGGACCTTACCGGTGACGCGGACCATCTTACTATAAAGGGTTCCCATTCCAGTGTCTAATGGCCTATGATAAGCCACTCTCCTCATCTGATGAATGAGCCCCTGAACACACCTGAAGACTGAACACAAACCTCACTCAGGGTCCTGAGGCCTAACTTCCAATGATGCCCATTTACTAGAAAACAAAAATGATTTCCAAAGCCATAGCCCTTGAACCGGTAGTAACCCAAAGCCTGATATTTACTTGTCTTAAAATCCCTTTTGGACAACTGTCATGAGACAAATTCACTATACTAAAGGTGTAATCAGTCAGCTGGACCTAGGATTTGAGGCAAACCTGTACATACTCCTGTCATAACATGAAACCCAACCTCTTCTGCCTGTGCCTACTGGCAGGGTTAGAGCAGACCCCAGGGGAAAGACATCAAGGGGTGTCCCGAGATGTTTAAGAATATTTTGTACCTTATGACTCATAAGCTATCTTGATAGACACTGAAAGAAATCTGCCCTGTGGGAAAGGGACCAGGGAGGTTAAAGTCCTTTTCTAGAGAGTCAGGCCTCTGTGACTCTCGCCCGGGTGCCACCTAGCAGAACACCTCATCTGCGCCATCGGATCTCCTGGGTGTCCAGGGTTCCCAGGGCCACAGCTCGGTCGTCCTGAGCACCCTTGGAGTCCACGGACAATAAAGAAAAGCGAGGAATCAGTGACAGGAGAATCCCGACATCCTAATTATCCTTTTTTTCCCCCTCTATTCTAAAATCTCATCATCCTGCTTTGTGGTTGGCTCTTTCTCCTACTGGCCACACTCATCCAGGCAGATGTACCCATTTTCCCTGCTCTTATCTTAGAGTTTCTCTTTTTACCACCCCTCTCCCAGATCTGTTAATATTTGCTATCCCAATTAGTCTTGAAATTTAGCCTTAACATTTACTGCCCCCATTAGTCCTCCTGGATTTCTGACCTCATCGCTGGAGTATGTCTGGTGGCACTTAGAATTTACTTTTCTTGTCTTTGGAGTGTTTTGGTTAGCACCGAGAATTCACTGTACTTATTTCTGGAGTGTGTCATAGTTAGCACCTCTTTAACTCTCCACAGTCCCTGCTTGCACTATCCCTGAAGCTGCCTAATTAACCCTAACTTGCCCTGGGACTTACTATGACATTTGCGGGAAACAGATCCCCCTCATCAGAATTACAAGGTGAACAATTGCTGTTTCATTTTCATAAGTGCTTTACAAAAGAATGAGTGTTAGCAATTAGCTCCAGAATGGGCAACACATGTGTGTGGATTATACTTCCTACTAACCAGGTGGGGCAAATTCTCCCTGGGACTTGAAAGTCCCCAGTGGACCCCCCCACTCCCTTCCCTACCTGAGCGCTTCTTTCTCCACCTCACAACTGCAGCCACTGCAGCGCCAGTGAGCACAGCTCCAAGGAGAACCAGGCCAGCAATGATGCCCACGGTGGGGATGGAGGACTGAGGAGGGGGCTCTGGAAGGGAAGGGGAGGTGAGACCCTGAGTTCCAGGCCTCCATCCTGACCCTCTGAAGGTCTCCAGAAGGGCTCCTGATGCCCCTGAGAAGAGCCTCTGTGCCCATGTCCCCTTCTCACCCCAACTCAGGACTCGGGGCTCCTGCAGCCCCTCATGCTGCACATGACACGTGTATCTCTGCTCCTCTCCAGAAGGCACCACCACAGCCGCCCACTTCTGGAAGGTTCCATCCCCCCCAGGCCGGGTCTCCACCAGCTCCGTGTTCTGGGACAGGTCCTCCCCATCTCGCTGCCGGGTCAGGGTGATCTCCGCAGGGTAGAAGCCCAGGGCCCAGCACCTCAGGGTGACCTCATGCTCAGAGGTGGGGTGGAGGGTCACGTGTGTCTTTGGGAGATCTGAAGGGGAATAAATCAAAACTATCACACTCTGGGTTTCCTCCATGGACACTGAAGCAGCCTGACGTGACCATCCTCAGAATGAACATGACAATTGGTTTGGAGGGAGGAAGCATAAAACCCAGAGACAGGCCTGGTCTGGGGGATCTATGATAATCAGGAGACAGCCCAGGGTAGGAGGATGCAGGTCTCTAGGGAGAACACAGACATCTGCTCCTGACCTTGATGGTGGGTGAATGACACATAAAGGCAGGAGTCAGATACAAAAATGTTCTCAAACCAAAACAAAGGCCTTGAAAGAGAAACTCAGGTTCCCTGATGGCTGGGAGGTCAAAAGAATGCAGTGAAGGGTGATTTCAGGCATGGCCTCCCCTCCATCAGAAGAGACTGGATTCCTTGACTGTCCAGAAGAGTAGTGTCTTCTGGGCGAGTCTCTCTCTAGCACACAATATGAAAGCTAGGGGGACTCACTCTGACCAGAAAGCAGGTGCTGTTCTGCCCATTATTGCATTTCCCCCCGCCCTGAGGGTGGAGGATGAGGGGATGTCGCAGACTTTGCGGCCCCTCTCACCTGTGCGCTGCAGCACCTCCTTCCCCAACGCCAGGATTCTGCGGAGCCACCCCAAGCACCTGCTCTGCAGACTGTTCCTGACGCGCTCGGCCCTCCCCGAGGCCTCCCACTGGCGCTGGGTGATCTGAGCCACGTAGCCCGCAGGTGTCCAGGAGCGCAGGTCCTCGGTCAGGGCGATGTAGTCAGCACCATCGTAGGCGTACTGGTCATGTCCGTGGAAGAGGCTCCCGCTGGGCCCTGCTTCGCAGCCAAACATCCTCTGGAGGGTGTGAGACCCTGAGACCCACCCCTGTGGTCAGCCCCGCGGTCACCCGGTGGTCACCCCGCCCTCTCACCCTGAATAAACCTCAACTGAAAATAAAACTGCAGGCAAGAAAGTCCCGCGGGCTCTTCCCGGGTGGAGGGGCCTGGCAGATCCACCTGCCTCGAGGTATCAGTCGAGGACACCCCTGACCTTATGGTGGGAATGGGGGTGGTGAGCTGACCCTGGGACAGCTCCGCGAAGCTCACCGTTAGTGCTCTGGTTGTAGTAGCCGCGCAGGTCCACCAGGAGCGCTTTGAACCACTGTGCGTTGTTCCTTTGGATCTGAGTCTCCTCGTCCAGATCCTCCTGCCGCACCTGCTCCACCCAGGGCACCCGCGGCTCCGCCCTCTGACCCGGAGAGTCGGTGTCGAACCGCCCGAACTGCGTGTCGTCCACAAAGCCGACGATCATGTACCGGGGCTCCCTGAGGCTGGGCCGGGACATTGATGTGTAGAAAAACCTCAGAGAGTGGGACCCTGTGGGCGGGGAGGGGAAGACCCGGCTGACCCTCCTCTCAGCGCGGGCCCAGGTCCCAGGGAGATGGGCCTGGAGGGGATAAAGGGGTAAGGGGGGGTTCCTGAGGTTGAAACGGGGCAGAGGGCCAAGAAAGGCCCAGACTCGGGGGGACCAGAATACTCAGGGGGCTCTTGGAGGGATAAGAGGGGCCAGAACATAATGGGGCTGACGGGGGCACAATAGGTTGGGGGGGGGGGGAAGATGCGCCATTCCTGGGGCCCTGCACCCACGGGGGTGTCCTTGCTCCTCCCTCCTGGAGCAACGTTTCCAGCTGGATCCCCACTCACCTGCCCTGGTCTCCATCAGGGCCAGGGGCCCCCAGAGCAGCAGCAGGAGGGTTAGGGGCCTCATTCTCCCCTTCTGGGTTCTGGGGAGAATGAGTCCAGGAGAGTCGCTGGAGACTTTGTGACTGGAGCAGCGATGATGCTGATTGTCTTCCCTGGAAACCCCCAGGAAATGGGGGTGAGAATGGGGATGAGTGTGGGATTATAAAGGCTGTATCCTCCCACTCCCCACGGAGACTGTGAGAGGGGGACATGATACTATCAAATGTGATATCCAGACCAAGGGGAGTTTCCAAATTCCCTTCCCAACCTAAAGGAGGAGTGGGTTTGGGCTGGGAGACGAAGCAGCCGGAGGAACAAAGACAGTAGTAGTATTTTCAGATAACTGTGAATATTCCACTTGGATGCGAAATAAAAACATTACAGGTGTTAGTTTCTTGAAGATAGTGCAAAGTGAAACCTGAAATAATATCACGGAATATTTTCTATTGTTACATTTCCATAGGCCTGTCTTGCATATTGGTTGGAACTTGTGCTAATGTGAGATTCCCTTTTTTTTTTTTTTTTTTTTAGGTAATGCATTGTTTCACTAAGTTACATAGATCTTTAGTGTTACACTGCAATCAAATTATAAAAAAAATATGTTTAATTTTTTAATCACAGAACCAAAAAGAAAAATGAGTACTGTCAAGCTGTCAAGTAGTGATGGCACTCCAATTTTCATAATTCTGTTTTTTTCTGAGAATTATATTTTATCAAGGCAAAATTATGATCATTTGTCAATTGTCTGTTGATTTTCTTAAAGAAACAGACATTCATTTAGAGGAAAGTGCTAATTTACCAAATCTAGATAACCTTAGTTTTTGCCCTTCATCCCTGCAGGTAGGATGGTATTGACCACAAATAAAAAGAGTCTAATTCATCTCCTACAAATACTCCCTCGGAAAGCAGTGCTCGGAATTGCCGCAGACAGACGGCTCTGTGTGCGCTTCCTGTCGTCACACTAGATACTTTAAAGTGTGGATTTGAGGATGATACAATAATGAAGACAAACTTTAATGCTCTTTCCAGGGCATTTTCAAGTGAAACTGGCTTTACTTTTTGTTTCTGCAGGTGAGTTCTGGTGAAGCATTACTACTTCTGCAGTTGGTGCTATAATCTCCACTCTTACTAAATTTTACCTTAGCAAATGCCAAAATAGTGAAAAGACCAAGGGTGCTAAGTGATGTTTTGAAAATAGTTCTGACCTCATGGGGCCTGTGACAGGCTCTGGGTGACTTCAAGTGTTCCACAGACCTCAGTTGCCTTTGTCAGTGAACCAGGGAGCATCTCCCAAGTGTTCTCTGCCTTTGTCTCCCCTTCATTTCCCAGAATCCCTCTAGTGGCTGGCTCCCTGTCTCCCAAAGTTGCCTCCCTGAAGATACAATGATGAGCAGAGAGAGAACCCTGGAGATGTGGCACTTGCACTATTATGAGCGATGGACACTTAGTAAAGGTGACAAAGACACGTGTCAACCCTACCTGAGCCACGTGCTGGGAGGAAGGAGTGTGTTTATTGTGAAAGCAGAGAAGCAGGAGCCCTAATAGGTTCTGACCACTGCTATTAATAGTAATAAGGTATAAAAAATATTCTAAAAAATTTGTATTTTATGAACCTTTTCAAGCACAGAGAAAAATTGAAATAATAGTGCAGAGCACACCATCTAGTCCCAGCACTGGCATTTGCCACATCTGCTTTATCAGTTGCCTTTACCCGCAGATCTGTCTTTATTCATCCATCTCATTTTTCTGATACATTTCAAAGTTAGTTGCAGATGTCAGTACATTTCATTTCTCTGGTAAAATCTGTTCTCATGTCACAACCCTAAAACTAACCGGTTTACTGCTCATCATGTTAGTAAACCTGTCATCCAACGGCTGGCACAAATGACTGTACATGTTAACAAGGGCCCTTAGCCACTTCTATCTCTCTCACTCTCTTTAAACCTATACAAAATCTCATAATCAAATTTGTTTCTTCTAACCTAGGGGAAGCACTTAAAGTTAAATTCCTCTTCTGCGGAACACAGCCAACCCACAGAAGAAAATCAGCCTGTCCAGACACCCCACTCCTTGGACTCCATGGGCCTCCTTTCAAAACCAACAATAGGTAGCTCAGTGACTGGTATCAGGGAGACCATATCCCCCAGGCCCTCTCAGGTAGGGCCAACTCTACATCCCAATCCAGCAGGAAAGCTACAGAAAGCTGACCACTTTCCTTCAACTCCCCCAAAATTTTGGGCCGGATATGGTCAGGAGGAATGATGGAGGATATATAATGCAAAATAATATTAGAATTAGACTCACACAAGAAAGTGGGGGTAGAAGAAATCAACATAAGCATTAGCACAATCCCTAGGTGCCAGCTCCTAAGTTACAAAGCATAGGTAGGAGCCAGACTGCAGTCTAGGGGCAAAGATATGGAGATTGAGCCCATTGTAGAATCTCTGTTTACTTTTCTAATTCTAGTTATCCAGTAAACAGACAGCCATCCCTGAAGATGAGCCCCTCCCAACTGAAAGAAGACTATGTCAGTGCCATCCATGCAAGAATTTGGGGCAGCCATTTCTCTGCCCACCTGTGCGTATGCAGGTGTTTCCTTTACCAACTCTGTCACTCTGCAGGGCAGCGGCCTGCCTGTCTGCCCGTGACCTGCACCATGCAGGCCTCTCTTAGTAAACTTGCCCCCCTCAGGGGGGCAGCTCTTTCTGCCCACTTGTGTCTGTACAAGTGTCCTTTACTTCCTTGTCCTAATAAACCTGTTCTTTAAGTATAACTGAGTCTCTGTCTCGTGGAGAAACTTGCCACGTGCCACCAAATGGAGCTCTGGTGAAATCTTTCCCAGGGTGAACCCAAGGACCCCGCTCCACTCTCAAATCCATTGACTCTAAAATGACATTAACATCAGGGTGTTTATGGGTGTCTAGCACTTTGGGCCTGAAATGTACACTGAGTGAACCTGATTGGTCCTTTCCACAGCATTTTCTCTGTGGTCTGTGGTTTTGCTACAGGACAGGGAGAGGGCCACCCCTGGACCCCCAAATCTGCCCCTTCTAAATAGGTTTTGCCATCTACCACATCAATACAAAACATATAAGACCTTTACTATAAAGAAACTTTACTATAATTAATGTATAATACAGAAATGACAAAGAATGTAGTTTATCGATTAAGCACCCAAAGTTACCCATCACCTCATGGGCAAAAGTCCACCCAAATGGGATTTGCCAAAAGCAAGGCCTGAAAGCCTACCACAAAGTCTAAAGCACCTTTCAGCAGGGACTCATAGAGGGTCAAAAACAGCCCAACAATTCTGGGAGGAAAAGAACAAAATCAAAATCAAGATCAACGTTGCCACTGTCACTTCCCCACAGGTCTCTCACCCACATCCATTTCAATCAGTCCAAGCCAGTGCAGCTTCTTCACGTGTCACTCTGCTCCTTTTGTTTCTTCTGGCCTCCATCCTGCTTCTCTCCTTCTTCCTCCCTCTCTCTCTCCTTCTTCAAGTTCTTATCTCTCCTGCTCAGCTCGACCCTCCCTTGCTTGGGTGGGGCAGGGTACTTGAACACACCCTCTCTTTCGTTGTTTTTTTGTTGGTTTGTTTTTTATATTTGACATTTTTATTTTAGGTTTATTTTATTTTATTTTATTTTATTTTATTTTATTTTGCTTGCAAAAACAAACAAGCAAACACACAAACAATGAAAACTTGAAATGGGCTTGTCAAAAGCTGAAAATTCATCCTTTCCAGGGAAGCAGAAGGTAGACCCTACCACAAAGAAAAGATGCTTAGTTAATGGAGGTTAAATTTAGAAGTACACTTAAAATAATGAAGTTAACTTCTGAAAATATGTTTTATTCACCTCCCTGTGGTAATCAATAACCAAACAATAAGTTAGTTTCTTTCAGTTAAACATGCTACCTAAGACAAAAAACAACAAAAAACAAAAAACCAGCAACTAATTATGTTACTGGTTGTGGTCTTACTGGAAATTCTTAACCATATACTTCTCTTGGCAAGTTTTCTCTCTTAATGATGAATAGTCTCAATATAAGTCACAGATTTCTATAACAAAATAATGAAAGGCACAGCTAATGCAAGTAACCTTAAATCCACTCAACTACCAGCTGAAAAATAAACTTTGGTTCTTCAGGAAAAAAATTAGTAAAGCAAAAATCTGTTTAACAGTTTTGTTCATTATCATAACTGTAATCTAATAGTTATATGACAGAAATACTCCAGAAGAACCAAATTATGTAGCACAATGAATGAACATGCATGAGAGAATTTGTGCCTTCAATATATCTGGCAAAAAAAAAAAAACAGCTATAGTTAAAATGCTAAGTAGAAAAAAAAATGCTAAGTAGAACAAATTGGTCTTTAAAATGTTCGTTCCTTTCTTAAAAAAAAAAAAGTACTGACTCTATCAATACAAAAACATAAGGCTGTAAGTAAATAATAGTTGTGTTTAGGCTATTACAGTGCAGGTTATCCTCAAGGTCACACACACCCTGCTTCACTGCTGCTTGCATTCTGCTGGGTTTTGATCCTTCCTTGAGCCATAGTCTGGATCATTTTCCTCATCTCCTTCCTTTTCTCCTTCCTCATCCGCTTCCTCACCTTCTTCATCATAATCATCATCATCATCTTCAATAGCTTCTCACTAAAGTATAACACTGGTCTTGGGATTATAGACTCATGCAAAAAGTGAAAAATTTCAAAGTCTGCGGCAAGGATTGCTTCAGCAGCATCATCCAGATCTCCACTCTCAGGAACTTCAGGAGGGGAAAAAAATTAAAGAAAGAGTCACTAGAACCAGCTTTTGGTCTGATTAATCTTCTGGATTGTTTCTTTTATTTCCATTTCATTTAGTTCTGCTTTGATTTTTATTATTTCCTTTCTTAAACTGTCTTTTGGAGCTGGTTCTTTGAAAAAATAAACAAAATAGACAAATCACTAGCCAGGCTTACAAAGAAAAACAAGAGAAAACACAAATAAATAGGATTGTAAATGAAAAAGGAGAAATCACAACGGACACAGCAAAAATAAAAAAAAATAATCAGAGATTACTATAAACAGCTATACGGAAACAAGTATAACAACCTAGAGGATATGGACAAATTCCTAAAATGATACAATCACCCAAAACTAGACAAAGAATATATAGAACACCTAAACAGACCAGTCACAAGTAGTGAAATTGAAACAGTAATTAAAAACCTCCCCAAAAACAAAAGCTGAGGACCAGATGGTTTCACAAATGAATTCTACCAAACATTCAAAAACGAAATAGTCCCTATATTACACAAACTCTTTCAAAAAATCGAGAAGGAAGGAGTACTACCAAACACATTCTATGAAGCAAATATTACTCTAATACCAAAACCAGACAAAGACAACACAAAAAAAGAAAATTACAGACCAATCTCTCTAATGAATATTGATGCAAAAATATTCAACAAAATCTTGGCCAATAGGATCCAACAATGCATCCATAAGATAATACACCACGACCAAGTAGGATTTATCCCAGGGACACAAGGATGGTTCAACATCCGAAAATCAATCAATGTAATCCAACACATCAACAAAAAGAAAAATAAAGACCATATGATAATATCAATAGACGCTGAGAAAGCATTTGACAAAGTGCAAGACCCATTTATGATAAAAGCCCTTGAAATCCTTGGGATAGAAGGAACATACCTCAACATAATAAAAGCCATATATGACACACCTATGGCCAATATTATCCTCAATGGTGAGAAGCTGAAGGCCTTTCCCCTAAGATAAGGAACAAGGCAAGGATGTCCACTCTCACCATTACTTTTCAGTATAATACTGGAAGTCCTAACCAAAGCAATTAGACAAGAGAAAGACATTCAAGGGATCCAAATAGGAAAGGAAGAAATTAAACTGTCTCTATTTTCAGATGATATGATAATATATATACAAAACCCTAAAAACTCCATAGAAAAACTACTCAAAATAATAGACCAGTTCAGTACAGTAGCAGGGTACAAAATCAATGCAAAAAAATAAGTAGCCTTCCTCTATGCAAACACCCAATCTGAAGAAGAAGAAATTAAGAAATCCATCCCCTTCAAAATTGAAACCAAAAGATTCAAATACCTGGGAATAAATCTAACAAAAGACATAAAGGACTTATACAAAGAAAACTACAAAACTCTGTTGAAAGAAATAGAAGAAGACACAAGAAGATGGAAAGGCATCCCCTGCTCATGGATCAGAAGGATTAACATTATCAAAATGGCAATCCTACCAAAAGCTATTTACAGATTCGACGCTATTCCAATAAAAATCTCAATGACATTCTTCAAAGAAATGGATCGACTACTGATGAAATTCATATGGAACCACAAAAAACCTTGCTAAGCTAAAGCCCTCCTAACTAAAAAGAAAGAAAATGGAGGAATTTCACTCCCTGATTTCAAACTATATTACAAAGCCATAATAATTAAAACAGCATGGTACTGGAACAAAAACAGACAGAAAGACCAATGGAACTGAATAGAATACCCAGAATTAAAGCCACATATCTATGAACAACTAATCTTTGACAAAGGAGCAAAG
>PVIJ01023339.1:0-14382 GCA_004024925.1 Scalopus aquaticus | reverse complement strand
ATCCTTTCGGATTAGTGTTTTTGTATCCTTTGGGTAAATTCCCAAAAGTGGGATTGCTGAGTCGTATGGAAGCTCCATGTTTAGCAGTCTGAGGAATCGCCATACAGCTTTCCATAGTGGTTGGACCAGTTCACATTCCCACCAGCAGTGTAGAAGAGTTCCTTTTTCTCCACATCCTTTCCAGCATTTGTTGTTGCCTGTATTTTTAATGTGTGTCATCCTCTCAGGTGTGAGGTGGTATCTCATAGTGGTTTTGATTTGCATTTCCTTGATTATGAGTGATGTTGAGCATTTTTTCATGTATCTGTTGGCCATTTGCTTTTCTTCTTTGGAGAAGTGCCTTTTGAGCTCTTCTGCCCATTTTTTTGATTGGGTTATTGGCTTTTTTTTTGTTGAGTTGTGTGAGTTCCTTGTAAATTTTTGTTATTAGTCCTTTATCAGATGTATTATGTGCAAAGATCTTTTCCCAGTTGGTAGGGTGTCTGTTAGTTATTTTTAAAGAATTGCACCAATGTATCACATATATTAAGAATTATATAGATGTTTATTTAACCAATCAACCAACCAACCAATTGGTCAACAGGATAATTAAGGAATATTACAGTAACACTGATGGCTTGAACCTGGTTGATGGCATTTATTATTTTTATTTTTTAAAAATTATATCCTTTACATTATTGTGTATTCCTCATAGATTTCCCACCACCAATTCACCCATGAACTATCACCATAGTCCTTTGTGCTCTTTTCTCCCCCATTTTGGTCCCTCTTCCTTCCCCTCCCCTGGAGAATGTCTCTTACTTATGGTTGCCTGCCAGTTTTTGTTTTAGTTTTTGTTTTGTGTGCTATTTTCTCCTCTTAATCTTTCATTTGGCTCCCCTGTATTCCTCCTATAAGTGAAACCGTTCTATATTTTTCTTTTTCCTTTCAGCTTATTTCTCTGAACATGATCCCTTCTAGCTCTATCCATGTTGTTGCGAATTGCATTAGTTTATCATTTTTGATTGCTGAATAGTATTCCTTTGTGTACATGTACCACATCTTCTTGACCCAATCATCAATTTTTGGGAATTTGGGTTATTTCCATATCTTAACTATTGTAAATACTGCTGCAATAAACATAGGTGTGCACGTGTCCTTTTGGATTGATGTGATGACATTTTAATGGGAAAGTGGAGAAATGTTTTTGGGTAGGGAAGAGATCATCTGTTACTTGGTCCTCTTTTGGATTAATAACCTCCAGTTTTCCCTCTATGAAGATGATATGGTTATATGAGACTCTGTATCCTTCCAAATGTCAGGTGATATACTGATTTATTTCTTTATGACACTCAGAAAGGGGCTATCATTCCATACATCCTTCCCTTTCCTACACTCTTCTTCCCTTACCTTCTATCTGTCTATTTTGTTCACTGTTGATATCATTTCCCTTTACCATTATTGTGGAAAAATGTGATCTTTGTCTCAAATTATTTAAAAGAAACATTTTGGGACAACCATATCACAGCATTTAAAAAAAATTACAAATATTTCCTTGTCAGAGAAGCAAACAGTGTTAATTATATAGATAAAAAACTATTTACCATGGAGCTCATATAGCAAACAGATATATCCAATAACTATGATTTCATTAATAAGATAAGACAATTAACAGAGCTTTTTGTTAACTTTGTTCTTCCAAACTAGGACATTTATGATACCTTGATGCCCTTTAGGAATTGTAAAAAAGGCATCCCTCTGGGAAGACAAATTGCAAGAGGCAGTTCTTCCTGGCTGGTGGTGACTGTCAGGCCAGGCTGGGCTGGATAGCAGCTTGCTTCCCTTGAAATGGGACTTGCATTTGGGGCATAAAATGCCAACCATGTGCATAGCCTCTCTAAGCCTTCATCAAAGAAGACATGAAATTGTAACTTCAGTTGCGTATCTTGGAGTTCAGTTTCGACATAATTCAAAACTATTAATTGGATTGTGACACTATTTTGATTTATGAAAAAAAAGAATATATAAGTTGTAAGGTAAAGAGGTTCAAAAATAGTATTGTGTTCCATCAGTGTACCCACTGCTGAGCTGAGCATGTGAATTTGAAAATGAAGAGAATAAATCAGAACTCCACTATTTATTTCCTAGTTTTAAAAAAAAATAATGAAATCTTTCCTCTTATTTAACAAAATGTGAAGATTAACTAAGGCAATATAAGTAGAAAATATGTAATAGTAAAGGGTTTAAAATGTTAGGAAATTCTGTATTTTTAATAAATTAAGATTATTACTCTGAATAAATGTAAATGCTAGTAATATTAAAATAGTAAATAATGTTTAACAAAAAATGTCATTTTTGCTTTGGAAAGTGATACATTTTAAGCCTGATTACTTTATCCCTTTTCAAATATCATGTTTTTTTTTTCATCAGATTAAAACTCTTAATTTCTTTCAAAGTGATTTTTTGAAATCCCATATTATCTATTTTCTGTATCGACTGAAGTTCTTAAGTTTTCTGTTTCCATTTACTTTAGAGTGAAAAGAAATACTAAATCATCTATCTCTTTCATCAGAACAATACTTAAAAACATTGTATTTTCATATTGAAAGTGATGTAGAAAAATGTATTTAAAAGCTGGTAGTCTCAACAGTTTGTAAATCCCCATAGTTAAATCATAATTGCTCTAATTAAATCAATAAAAAATATGATCTATGTAATTAACATTTATTTTCCTAAATTTTGGCTACTATGTAAAGTTAGCCTTACCTAAAGAGCATGTACAGATTCTGAGTTGTGAATAAACAATACAAGATACTTAATTCATTTTGAGCGTTTGAGAATATGTATTTGATATAAATTCATCAACAATCTCATGTGCTTCAATGAATACATTTCTATATCTGTTTTAATTTCATATTTACATCTATCTCTCACATTCAGACCCAATATACCTGCTCAGGCTGTGTCCATAAATTCTCTTTGCTCTCTCCATATGCAACATATTTCAACAAATTTTTCACACCAGAACTGAAATGTAAGCATGTAAAATTTTTGTGAACTGGGCTGTATAATATCAGAAACAATACACTCTATCCAAGCTGACAGCTGATATCTGATCTGAAAATAGTGTATTTTCCTTCAAATGTCAGTATCCTGTCACTTTGCATTGCAGTGATAAAAACAGTTATACAAGAGGAAAAATTAAAACAAACAAAATTCAAAGCTGTTCCCATATTTTTAATGTCAAAAATTCTGCCTTACTAAGTGAGTATGATAATCTGATGCAAATATTTATAAAATAGTGTATTAGTCTTCTCTAACTGCTCTAACAAGTTACGGCAAATTCAGTGGCTTAAAATCACACAAATTGGTTTGGAGATCAGAAGTTCAGAGTGGGTCTCATTAAGTTAACCTCAAGGTGTACTGGTGGTCTGTGTTCTTTTGTGGAGGTTCTAGGAGAATGTAGTATAATGAAAAAAATACTCTTTGTCCTTTGTTACTGGCACAGAGTTGCTAAAACCCTGAAAATCCCCCTGTGTGCTAAGAGTGTTTTTAATTTGCTAATAAGAGGAGTCTTGGCTGAGGTGTCCTTCGGGAGGGAGGTTGGTCACCAGAAAGAGCAGCCATGATTAGAGTGTTTAGACTTTTAGCCCCACCCCACCTTTGACTTCCATGTAGGAACGTGAGATCAGGGTGAGTTTGATTGCTAGTGACCAATGATTTAATTAAGCATGCCTACACAATGGAACCTCCAACTATTTTATTTTATTATTTTTTAAAAGATTTATTTATATGTATTTATTCATACAAGAACTGGGGTTGTAGGCCAGAGGTGGGGGCGGTAAGAGGACTCACCAGAGACAGAGTGGGAAACAGAACAAGCAGATCTACTGAAGCACACTGCTGAGGGGAGCAATGGGCAGACATGAGAGATCTGCTGTGCCATGTGGGAAGCTCCCTGGCCGGGGATCGAACTTATGCTGCATGGCTGCAAATAACTTTATAGTGCTGAGCCTCAACCTGTTGGGCCACCAGGAACCTCCATTTAAAGAGGTTTAGAGAGTTACATGTCTGGAGAAAGTACGGAGCTCTGGATGTCCTCTACCATGTATTTTGCCCTGTATTCCTCATTCATTTTACTGTTCTTGAGTTGCATCCTTTAAAATAAATTGGTGATAGTAAGTAGAATAGTTTCCTAAGTTTTGTGATTTGTTTTAGAAAAAAATTGAACCTAAGGAATTATTGTGGAAACCACTGAAATTATAGTAAGTCAGCTAGAAACATGGGTAGTGTGTGTACCCCATTTGTGGCTAGTGTTGGAAGTGGGGTCAGTCTCTGGGAGTAAGCCTTTAGCCTGAATTTTAAACCTATGAAATTTGTGCTAACTCTGAGAGTCATTGTCAGAATTGAATTGAAAAGTTGGACACCATTTGGTGTTGGAAAATTGGAGAATATATATTGGAAAACACACCATGTGTTTGATGTTGGGGTGAACATCTCAGGGAGTATCCATTTTCTTGCCTTTTCTGGCCTCTGATGTTCTCTTGCTTTCATTGTCTCATGGACCATCCCAGATACAAAGAAAGGAATGGATAGTCTTTCTTATAGCCCTAAATTTGGGTTTTCTGTCTTCTCTTCCATGTTTAAAAAACTGATTAGTTTGGGTTCAAGGGACAATCCAAAGTAATCTTTCCACCTTAAGGTAAACTGCTTAGTAACCATCTTCCCATCTGCAACCTTAATTCCCTCTTGCTATGAAATAAGATATTCACACATTAGAGAGTTAGGATGTGGATATCTTTGGAGGGACCACTGATCTGTCTACAACAAGTGGTAATTACAAGGAACATACTCTTTCACAGGAAAAAAATCACCTGATCACCTAAAAATGTAATGTGATGCATAAATACTAGGCGGTTGCACAAATTATTTTATGATTACAGAATTTAGATAAAACAAATGAATACTGAATACATGAAAAAGAAGGAATACTATCTAAATCCTCAGCCCCTTGATTCCTAGGGCTTGTTCTGCTCCCTTAGTGACTTTCTGTTCTAGGAGCATCCACTGAGCAGGTTGAATGGAGACACAGCAGCTACTACCCCTCAACACAGCTACCCTGCTTTGGGGTTTCTGGTTCCTGCCCTGCACCATGCACTTCATATGGAGGGGAGGGGGGTGTGTTTGTGCATTGTGCTAGGAACTTCCAAGCTTGGTCGGTGGATACACCAAACCTACCCCCTGATACCCAATTAACTTGTAAGAACTGGAGCAGAATGTAGCTATTACAGATAAACCTTTATGAAGGGGAGGGATGATTTTCCTAGCCACCCCCTGCTCATAAGCAGCCACCTTGGATCATAACCAGAACCCGGCTTCATGTGTGGGGGTACTACTGGGTCCTATGGACAAAGCTGGGCAGACAGGTGGACCTACATAACAAGGAAGGCAGGTGCAGTCATCTCTCTTGCTTCTCTGACTTTAAATTTCATCCTGGTACTGTTAGGAAGGAGACTTAGAGGAGACATGTGGAGGAGAAGCATATTAACACTAGGAAGAGGTACTTGGAGGAGACATGTGGGTAAGAAAATGTGGAGGGGTTAAGAGACTTCTTGGTCTCTCCTGGCCCTTGGCAGAGATAATGACGACCATTATTTTGATTTGTACCTTCATTTTGCAGCTTCTCTCTTTCCTTTCTCCTAACTCTCTGGGACCTGCTTTACCCCTTTTTGTGGTTCCCTGCCAGAAGATACCTTAGACTTGTAGCAACCTTTCAGAACTTAGTGGCCCCACATCCCGCCATTCATGTTTGACTAGACATTTGCCCTTGAAGGAATGAGTAATTTTGTAGTTCTGTTGGGAAACTATCATTTGAAGTATGTTTTCTTTTCTCTGTATACACACTACTTCTATTAAAGATCGTTCAAACTGAGAGTATGCTTCCTTTACTTTTCTGTGGTGGATGACTGGGGCTCTTATAATGTATGCACTCTTTAACAGTTTGGGGTCCCTGGGTACCCCTCAGACCCACACTAACAAATTTGTTTTCCTCATCATGAAAATGCTGTCCACAATTAGTCAGCTCTGTGGGGAAGTTTGGCTTCTCCAATGTACTGTCTACCATAAGTGCAAATGTCTTTATTTCTCTAGTGTGTTTGTGTATCTTGTTTCAGCTGTGTCTCCTGATCCTTGGGTTAGCAAAACTTGCTTTGACCTTGTGGAGAATTTATGTGTATGTGTTGCACAGTTTTTAATAGTTTGAAAGATCTTTCACACTACAACTCTGCTCCTTTTGATTTTCTACATGCAGATAGCCAAATCCCTTTCAGAGTGCGCAACTCTTGACAGTTTGGGGTCCCTGGGTGCCCTTAGTAGCACACTAACACATTCACAATGATAACCTGAAGAGATGGAGCAGATGGTCCCTCTGCCTCTTTTTTCCCTTGGCCCCCAGTGCCTGTCCTCTGCTTCTGATTGGTGGACCGGCCTCTCCATGCTTCAGAGCATGGTGCTTGCTCTCAGGCCTCATCAGGCAGACAAGCTCCACTTGGCTGATCCCAGCTTGCTTTGATGAGCACGTCTGTCGCCATCTTGTCACAGCTGCCTCCTGCTTTCTCTGCTGAGCGGTCCAGTCCCCTTCTTGTGATGGCCAGCTCTGCTTGGACTCTGGTATCTGTAACATGGACACTGGGTAGGGCAGACAGTGGTCACATGCCAGCCTGGGAATATTCACTCTCTCTTTTCTCCTTTTTTTCACTCTCTATGTAAATAAATCTTATTTTTTCATTCTGTGTGTTCCGCATTCATAAGAATACTGGTAGGGACCCACCAACCAGTGGTCAGGGCAAATGACATTGACTCACTAAGTGTCCTCATTAGTGAGAAGGATAATCCCTATCATGATCCAAAAAGTTGTTAAATAAATTACGTGAAGTAATGCATGTGAAAATTTATTAGAAATCTTATAGTGCTAGTTAAACTGTGCATGATAGAAATATGCTATTGGCTAGAACATAGCAAGCTTATAAAACAAGATAATAGTTAATTCTAACAGTCTTTGCTATCATTTTTAAATGACAGGACCAGTAAAACTTGGACACATTCCTCTAAATAAATGTCTCCCTACAACTGCCAGTGAACCCTGCCCTCTAATCATTCTCCTTTCTCACAGCCCTTCGGCCCAAACAGATTTGAGAAAAATATAACCAAAAGAAAGAAAATTTAGAAAAATAACAGAGGTGTGAAAATAAGAGGAGGTTTATAGACTCATTATCTCTTTTTTACATTGGTCCAATAAATGATGAGAATTTCATTGATATTTTAAAGAGTTTAAAGAGTACCAAACAGTAACAAAATGAGGAAAAGGTATAAGGATAAGAGACTTAGTTTGGGTCTCAGAAAATAACTTCCCCAAAGAAACTCATTGAAATGGGATGTTAAAAGAAGTTTTCTGTTTTCCTCTCAAAAGAGAGTTCTTTTGAAAAAAGAAAGTGAAAGTAATCTTACATTCTCAAATCTATAAAGGACTTTAAGTATCTTTCACTTCATTTTAAAGGCAACAAAAGTGGGTCCTTATGAAAGTAACAATTTCAGTGCCAAATTATATTTGTTTTTTGTTTTTTTTCCCAGAATGATTTTGGCTATTCTTGAGATTTTATTTTTCTAAATTAACTTTAGAACTTGTTTGTCAACCTCCCTGGAATTTCTCTTTTTACTTCAGTTAGAGTTACTTTAAGTTTAAAGCATATAAAAATTTAAAGACAAGTACATTTTTCCATGTCAAGTATTATAATCCATTAACATGGTGTAGCTCTTCATGGATTTAGGTTCTCTTTAATACCCTTTAATAACATTTTATACTTTGCTCCAAGATCTTGCAGAAATTCAGGTTTATTCCTCAATGACATCTTTCTACTTGGTATTGTGAATATTTTGCTTTTCATTTTGCATTAAATATGCAAAGTACAAAACAAATAACATATTGAATGGATTGGAAAACAAGATAAATGGGCAAAATAAAATGAGCACAAAGGTCAAGTGTACCATTCACATTCCAGAAAATGCCTTCATGCCTCTCCTCCACAAAAACTCTTGCTACATTTAAAATAATCTCCTACATCCTGTATATATATATAGATGTTGACACTACCTTTACTTCTGTGGTAATCATTCCCTAACTTTCTTAACAGTTTTACTGTGTAATAATGTACCTGGGTAGATGATAGAATATGATTAATCCGCATTTGAAATTTGCCTTAACAGAATAACATAACCTTTTCAATATCTTGTTTTGTTCAAATATATTTGCTTAAAATTATTTTGGTGAGGTTCATCTATGTTGTGTGGATATATCATAATTTACTATGTATTTCACTGTATCCAGTTTGGTTAACAGTGGTGTGTATTTATTTCTGTTCTGGAACACATGTAAAAGTCTACCTGAAATGTATATCTAGAAGTAGATTTTTCTGGGAGATACATATATATATATAGCTAGATATAGATATAGATATAGATATATACACACATATATATACATATATACGTATACATATACGTATACATATACATAGGCTAGAACATAGCAAGCTTGTGTGTGTGTGTGTGTGTGTGTATATATTTCAGTGTCATTAGATGACACACACAGTTTTTGTTTTTTTAAATGTTGTGGCAAGTCCATTGCTATATCAGCATAGCAGACCTTGATTGCTCTACATTCTACCAACACTTGATATGAACAGTCATTTAAAATAGAGCTTGATAAGTGTATATTATCTTGTGATTTAATTCATAATTATAAAGTCAATAATACTGAGTAATTTTTCATATTCTTAAAACACTTTATATGTTTTAGGGGTATATGATCACACCTCTTCAAATGTATGTTACCACACAAAACCCACACAAAACCTCAATAAGCTTCCACCATAGTCCAATTAGGCATACTCCCTCCCCTCACTCCTCATCTTCCCACTTCCCCAGTGCTAGCTTCAGTTCTGAAGTTATTTTTATAGAGTGTGTTTCAGTTTAGTGTTTTCTGTTCCTTTGATTTGTATCTTTATATGGAATTAAGTATCTTGCATGATGTGAGACATGGGACCAGTTTTATTTTGTTCTAGATAGTGCTGAGTTTTCAGTACCATTTATTAGAATATCCATATTCTCCATTGATTTATCTTGTTCTTTTGTCATATATCAAAGTTCCATATGTGTGTGAGTCCGTTTTTTGGTTCTGTATTATATTTTCTATTTCTGCTTCAATTCTATGATCTCAGAATTATTAGAGAGGCATAATATGTACTGATATCCTCTTTAAATTTTTATCCTCTTTTAAATTTTTGTTATTGTTGTTGTATCACTTTTTAATTGCAGTAACATTTTCAACACAGCATATAATTCAGAGGTACAGATTAACACCTCTTCAGAGGTGTTACCACACCCTGGCTAACAACAAAACATTAATTATTTTCCACCATAGTTCCCCTTTAATCAGAATCCCCCACCCTCCTTTTCTGGTTCCCTCAATTTTACAGTTAGATTTCTAGGGTAGGGTTTGGTTGGGTTTGGTTTGGTCTTTCCTTTGTTTTATTATACTTAAAATATGAGTGAAATCACTCAGTATTTGTCCTAAAGTTTTTCACTTAGTATAATCCCATTCATTTTCATTATTATTGTTGCAAGTGGTAAGATCATCTTTGTTTATAACTGAATAGTTTTCCATTGTGTATAGCTACCGTCTTGTCTTCTTAATACACTCATCTGCCATAGGGTACATAGGTTTTTTCTATAACAAGGCTATTATAAATAGTGCTGCAATGAGCACAGGAATGTGTATTTCCTTTCAAATTTGTGTTTGATTTTCTTGAGCTAGATATCTAGGAGTGAAATTTCTGGATTATATGGAAAATATATTTTTAATATTTTTATAAACTTCCATATTATTTTCCATAGGAGCTGTTACAGTCTGTATAACTATAATGAGTATATCAGGGTTTCTTCTTTCTCCATACCCTGATCAACAGCTGTTGCTTCTGGACCTTTTGACATAGTATATTTTCATGGAGGTGGGGGAATATAAATTGGTGTATTTTCTATGGAAAACAGTATATCAGATTCTCAAAAATATTAGATTAGAATCACCATAGGGATAAACAATTCCAGTTCTAGGCATTTATCTAAAGAAAATAAAAATACTAACTAGTTTATATATGACATATGCACCGCATGTTTACTTCAACATTATTTACAATAGCCAAGATATGGAATTAACCCTTAGTGTGTGGACAAAAAAAAGGCATCCATTGATAGATGAATATGGGTGTGTATGTATACACCAGATATGCATACAAAAAGCTATATTATTCAGGCAAAAAAGAATGAAATTTCATCATTTGCAACAACATAGATAGAAACTAAGCATATTATGTTAAGTAAAAGGGAAATAAGTCAGAAAGTGAAATGGAAATACCATTTGATCTTATTTATATGTAGAATATAAACAATAGCAAAATAGCTGATAGATGCATAGAACAGATTAGTGGTTACAAAAAGTGGGGAAGGGGATGGAGATAGGGAAGTAGTTTAAAAAGATCAAAGGGTACAAACTCACATTTATAAATTTTAAAACGTTATGGGGATCTATTATACAGATGGTGACTATACCTAATAATACTTTATTGCATATTTGACATTACTGACATTATTAAGACAATAAATCCTAAGGTCCTTATTACAAAAAAATATTTTGTAACTATGTAGGTTGATAGATGCTAACGACATTGTGGTGATCATTTCACTACGTAAACAAATATTAAAGTATTCTGCTGTATACCTAAACTTAATATAATGTTATATGTCAATTATACCTCATTAAAAATTCAAAAACAATTAGGAGAATGGACTACAAATACACAAAAAAAGTAGTGAAACCTTAACTTTTAAAATAGGCAAAAGAGGTGGCAAAAGCAATGGAAGACAAGGTATGAAAAGAGGTGAGAATACAACATAATCATTTCAAGGCTCCAAAAAGTGATCCATGTACTCTTAGGCTCATTATAGCACTATTTACAATAGACAAGATATGGAAACAACCTAAGTACCCAACGATAGACTGGGAATGTAGACTTCCCTATAGGATATAAACCATCCTATCAAGAAAAATTAAACCACATTTTCTGGAAGTAGCTAATTTATGTAACATGGGGTAAGGAGGCTTTGAGATGTGAATTCTAAAGCTTTGTATCTCTGTTGGATAGGAAGATGACAAAATTTAGAAATTCAAACACCAAATCCTACAGCTTAAGGAAAATTGCTGCAAGCATGGAACACAGTCATAGACATTTTCCCAAGAAACTCATAAATAGGTATTTCAGAAATAGCCTTCTCCTTAAAAAATGGAGACTCCAAAATAAAACAGCACAGTACATATTCAACTGAACAGGGAAATTAGAAAGCAGGATAAAAACACCAGGAAAATATCACAGAGATTAAAAAAGATTGTGGTTTAATCATTTTCAATAATTTTAAGAAAACAAAACAAAACCCTAATGAATCCACTGCATATATGAACAAAAAAATAAGCAAATTTTATAAGAGCACAAAGGAAAAAATGTATGATAATAGGTGGAGATGAAATACCGGTTGGAAAATATCAGGATAAATGTGATAGGAAAAAACATAAAAATCAAGAAATATGTATGACAAAAGAGATATAAACCAATGGAACTATATCAAACTAAAACACTTCTGCTCAGAGAAAGAAATTATCCTTATATGCAAAAAACACATTACTGAATGGGAAAAGTTATTTGCACATCATTCATCGGGCAAGGGGCTAGTACCCAAGATTTATGAAGAACTCATGTAACTCAACAAGAACAAAATCCAATCAAAAATTGGGCAGAAGAGCTGAATAAACACTTCTCTAAAGAAGACATACAGATGGCCAGTGAAAAACGTTCATCATCACTTATGAGCAAAATGTTCATCATCAGTTATAATGAGCAAAATGTAAATCAAAATCATGATTAGATAGTCCTTAACTGTGTGAGAACGGTCCTTGTCAAAAAGAAAAGAAACAAGAAGTGTTGACAAGGATGTGGATAAAATGGAGACTCATACACTGTTGGCAGGAATGTAAACTGGTCTAACCCCTATGGAAAACAGAATGGAGATTTCTCAAAATACTAAAAATAGATCTATCATAAGTTCTAGAAGTTCCACTCCTACATGTTTACCCAAAGAATCCAACAACACTGTTTCAAAATGATCCATGCACTCTTATGTTCATTATAGCACTATTTATAATAGACAAGATATGGAAACAACCTAAGCACCCAATGATAGATGACAGGATAAAGAAGATGTGTTATAGATACACAATGGATACTAAGGGTACTCAGCTGTAAAAAAAAAAAAAAAAAAAAAAAAAAAGATGAACTCTTGTTGTTTACAACAACATGGATGGAACTGGAGGGGATTATGCTGAGTGAAATAAGCCAAAAGGAGAAAAACAAGTATTTGGAGGCTTTCACTCAGATGTGAAATACAGAAACAAAAAGCAGGTTCAGAAAAAACAAACTAAAAACAAACCCTAGAAAACTGACTGAAAAATTAAAGCTGCCAGGATACAGGTGAAAGATGGAGAGCAAAGGGGATTGGGGCCCAATGGATGATGGATGAGGACTGTAGGTACTTTGGTTGTAGATATTGTGTGGTAAAATATATGTGATGAAATATCACTTTTCACCTTCTGTATTATATAGTGTCTTAAGCCAATGTTACTCAATTATATGTATATATAAAATACTTAAATGATTTTTGATAAATTGAAAAAATATAACATATAACACAAAATATCATGTGATCAAATTTCTCTGCCAGGTAAATAAATATACATGGCTTAAACACACATAGTTTTATATTGATCAAAATCTAATATCTTACCTGTTAAAAGTACATATCTAAAAGTGACCCAAAACGATTGAAAATTAAGGATTGGGTAATGATAGAACAGGTAAATTCAACTATAAAATAAAATTCAGGGTTAAAATGTCAGAGCAAATTTCTGCCTTCCTGGTGGCACAACAGGTTAAGTGCAGCACTATGAAGCTATCCAGAGACACTACAGCATGAGTTCAATACCTGGCCAGGGACATTCCCACATGGCCTGGCAGACCTTTCCTGTCTTGCCCATTGCTCCTCTCAGCAGTGTACTTCAGTCCATCTGCCTGTTCTGCTCCCCACTCTGTCTCTGGTGAATCCTCTCACCACCCCATACCTCTGGCTTGCACCCCAGTTTGTATGCATAAATAAATAAATCTTTAAAAAAAACCCAAAATGTCAGAAATTTGAACTCAGTAAAATATCTTCAAAAGAAGGTATTTTATAGCTATAAAATGTGGAATACACAATGAAATATAATGATGTAAAATCTTAAACACCAAATAATTTAGCAGCAATGTTTATAAAGAAGAAATTATAGGAGATTTCAGGATAGACAAAAAATAACCTATTAAAATAGGATATTTTAATTCACCTACCTCATGCTGTGACATAAAACAGACAAAAGTGTAACAGTGAAGATAAAATTGCATAAAACATGCTTGATTAATCCAAAATATGGTAGAAAATAGGAAGAGAATAAATAAAGATGAAAGTAGATGAATAGGGCCTCCCTGGTGGCGCAGCAGTTAAGCACTGTGCTGTGGAGCTGTCCGCAGCAGGAATGCGAGTTCGACGCCCGGCCGGGAAGATTCCCACATGGTGCGGCAGACCTCTCCTGCCTCACCCGCTGCTCCTCTCAGCAGTGCATTTCTGATCTGCCTGTTCTGCCCCCCGCTCTGTCTCTGGTGAACCCTCTCGCCGCCCCACACCTCTGGTCTGTACCCCAGCTTGTATGTATAAATAAATAAATCTTTAAAAAAAAAAAAAAAGAAAGTAGATGAATAAAAGACAAATTGTCAGATGGTAGATTTTTTTTTTGTAAATATATATTTTTATTGTTGTTTATGTCTTTTACATTTTGTATTCCCCTTGGGTAGCCCACCACCAATTCACCCGTGATCCATCTCCATGGTCCCTTGTGTTCTTTTCTATTCCATTTTGTGCCCTTTTCCTTCCCTCCCTCCGCCTCCCCTCCCCCCCAACTGATTGTCTCTCTCCCACCCAGCCTCCCTATAGTCCTGTTATAAGTGAAACCATTTGATATTTTTCTCTTTCTTTCTGGCTTATTTCACTGAGTATGATCCCCTCTAATTCCATCCATGTCACTGCAAATTGCATGTGTTTATCTTCTTTCCATGCTGAATAGTATTCCATTGTGTATATGTACCACATCTTCTTGATCCAGTCATCTATTTTTGGACATCTGGGTTGCTTCCATACCTTTGCTATTGTGAACAG
>PVIJ01023338.1:0-14418 GCA_004024925.1 Scalopus aquaticus | reverse complement strand
GCCCATTTTTTGACTGGGTTATTGGCTTTGTTTTTGTTGAGTTGTGTGAGTTCCTTGTAAATTTTTGTTATCAGTCCTTTATCAGATGTATTGTGTGCAAAAATCTTTTCCCAGTTGGTAGGGTGTCTGTTAGTTTTGGTTAATGTCTCTTTTGCTGTACAGAAGCTTTTTATTTTGATGTAATCCCATCTGTTTATCTAGTCTTTCACTTCCTTCGCTTTGAGGGATGTGTCTTTCAAGATTTTGCTGAGATGTACGTCGTGTAGAGTTTTGCCTATATTTTCTTCTATACATTTTATGGTTTCAGGTCTTACATCCAGGTCTTTTATCCATTTTGAGTTGACTTTTGTGCAGTGTGTGAGGTAGTAGTGTAGCTTCATTTTTTTGCATGTGGCTGTCCAGTTTTCCCACCATTTATTGAATTACTCTGCCAATCTTTTAAACTCTTTAAGACTTTTTGAGCAAGGCTTGACTTTTGAAAGAAGGGTTTCGGAAACCAGTGTAAAGTCATAAATAATAAAGTATAACAATTTGAACTTTGCTGTAGTTATTTGTGTTCATTGTAAATAAATACCATTGAATCAGTGTTTTGTTTTGTTTTTAATCAACCTGTAGCATTTTCAGAAATGCTTCTCACAGTTGCCTATGATAGAGCAACAGCTTCTCTGACACAGGAAGCCCTGGTTGTTGTGGATCAAACTTGAATTGTTTACGAGTTTGTGGGTTCCTCCCCTCTAGGAGGCACTTGGCTCTTCCCAGGTTTTATCAGCTCTGGCAAGTGTTTCCTGGGGTCCTGGGCATATTGGCCATTTAATTTTCTTCAGATATCACCTTCTCTGTTCTAATTGCCTAACAGAATTACTTACTTTTTTATTCCATTTTACTTTCTAAAAGGAAGTAAATTTCAGGTCTTAGACTTGGAGATCTATGGTAGTTTAGAGCAAATGCTCATACTATCCTGAAGACAAAGGCATTTGGCCAAACTTGAACTAAAGAAACTTGGTATTTCTTCTGAAAGAAAATAAGTCCCCAGAAGAGTCAGGTCTTCTATTTCTTTACTCAAAGATTTATAAAAAACAAAACCACTAAGCAACACACACTTGTGTGTGTGTGTGTGTGTGTGAGAGAGAGAGAGAGAGAGAGAGAGAGAGAGAGAGAGGAAAGTATTCAAGTTCTATAATGCAGGTCAGGGCCCCGTATTACCAAGCTGAGGGGAAGCCATCATGTAGTCTAGAGAAATGACAGAAAGTTCCTTAGGATCTTTGCTCATATTTTTTTCAATCAATAAAGGAAGGATATAGATAATTTACAGAAAATGTGTAAGTTAAGATTATCAGTGTGTGCACACATATGCCATCGCTCCTGTCCTGGTGTTCATATCACCAATTAGTAAATGCATATTAGACTTCACCTATTAATTTTAAAAAGAATTACAGCCTTGATTATGCTAACCAAGGAGAAAATGCATTTCACTTACTCATGGTAATTTATTTAAATTAGAAGATATTACTTAAATGAGGTAGTTAATTTTGCTAAAATGAATAAAAGAATTGAGTTCCCATTATCTGTAGTATGATCTCTCAGTAAGCTGGGCTCTCATAACACCGGGCAGCCATAACCCCCAGGCACAGTCAGTCATCCTGACAGGTTGTCGAAATTCCCTCCTTCCCTCTCTCCCTCCCTTCCTCCCTCCCTCTCTCTCCCCCTACCTCTTCTTCCAAAAACACTTAATACTTTTTCTTTTCTTATTTTAGGAGCTACCACAGCCCCTTGGATTATTTTATTCCTCAAGCCTATCTATTTTTTTCCCCCTCTCCCTAGTATAATCTGCCAGGTTTTTGTAGTTCTAGATTCTTATATGAGTCCCTAAAGGACAGAAAATGTCAGGTTCAGAAAATCCTAAAAAGTTACATTCATAACTTATTTGAACCTGAAACACAGCGTCTTTCTAGATCTGACTTGTCCAATAAGACAACCACTAGCCACATGTAGTTATTGAAACATAAAATTTAAATGAAAAAAAATTCTGCTTCCTTGGTCTCACTAACCATATTTCGAGTACTAGACAGGCACAGCAAAGGTACTGAATGACACAAAAAGTACCGGAGTCTGTGCCGGACTCCTGTCTCTGAAGGCGAGGCTTTGATCCTATCACTTTTTCCTTTCAGCAATACCCTCCCTCCCTCTCTTGCTAGGGTATTCTGCCTTCAGACTTCACCAGACTCCTGTTGTGTTCAACAGATCATCTATTTCTGAATCAAGTAGATCATATATGTCTCAGTGTGAGATCTATCATAACTGCTCCATATAAATGAATTTTAGGGTTATCCTAGTACCCAGAGAAATGCAAGGAAATCAGCAAGTCTAATGGACCTTGGCCTTCTGCCAGAAGATAAGTGACAAAGCAAGGAAGGAAAAGTGAAGCAATTCTGGGAAGAAGTTTAAAATTTAAAGATAAAGTACTCTCCCTCATTAGAAGAAATTTAGAACTGCCAAGATAACTCAATTTATGCAACATTTAATGGTGTGTAAACAAATAGGTGGAAAAAAACTCAAAAGCTCATAATTAAAAGAACCTACAGTGAAAATATCACAAATTTAAGAAACCTTTTCAAGTGTAATTGCTATTACTTAAAGGATGGAGGCTGCTAGAAAGGAATGGGGCACACCTGTAACCAGAGCCTCAGGGAGCTTGCTGGAAGCATCTTATTAACACAAATTACTTTTCAATATCTCTGACTATATTGCACACAGTTCTTTATGGCATGTCTTTATCACCTTGCCATCTTCAGCCTGGTAGACAGCTGGATACAACGCAGGAGCCCACTAAAATTTTGTGGAATAGGTTTTTTATAGATACATTTATGTCTTTGGTCCCTCTCCTCTACTGTTGTCCTCCCCATCATCAATCACAGTTTTTACTTTAATTAATATTAAGGCTTATATGATTATAGTTATATATATATATATATATTGTGTATTGCTGAACTAAGCCATGTATATAATTCCTTGCATTGACCTCATTTGCCCAATTTTCTATTTGCCCAATTTTTAGTTAACTTACACAGTTTCTTCTTATAGTTCTACAGTTCTGCGGAACCACCCTCCAGATTTTCTTCATTAGAAGAAAATTTCTTTTAATTTTTCTTCATTTTCTTCATGTGGTCAGACACACCACGGCATCTATTGTTCCCATTTTTTATGGGAAAACTCCTTTTAGATATCCCTGTCTTGCTCCATCCCCAGCCTAGCTGCTTCAGTTGACCTCCATTGGATTCACCAGACCTTAGTAGACTTTGCAGACCTTTGCAGACTTCTAGACCTTCACACTTCTGTAGACCTTTGCAGAGACAGGGCCACTGTACCTACCGCCAGCCCAGCCCCTGACATCACATCCAAGGCGCGCCTGCAGGGTCAGCCAGCGTCACAAAGAGCTAACCAGAGCCTCCACTTCTCCGGCACCACCTCCTGGTGCTGTCGAGCACATCACTGCCTGGTCCAGCATCCAGCCCAGCCTCCAAGCTGCTGCTGTGGGAGCTGCGGCATCACCTCATCCTCCACGATCAGCCTTTGCTTGGGACTGCTGAACACTGCAGACATCTGGGGTGATGGCCAGACACTTACGGCCTCAAAAGTGCTTTCCTTTTCCCAGTCTCTTGTTTGTTAAGTAAACCCTGTTGTTGTGGACCCTAAGTGGCCTTGCAATTGTGCATGTGGGTGAGAACCTACCGAGAGTGACCTGTCCCCTACCTCAGGCACTGTCCCTTAGCACTCTTTGAACACTGTTTGAGCCCTGTTGAGCACTCTTTTAAGAGTCATCTGCACTGTTTCCCTGAGACTGCTGGGGTTTCGCAGATGACAAACTTGGCTCTCTGTTTGCTCCAAGGTTGAAGTCTGCTAACCGATCAGCTATCTCCATCCACCTGCCTAAAACCATACAGCAATTTGTTGCTATCATGCATTCTTTGTTGTCTTTATGCCTATACTTTGGCTTTATGGTTTAGAGCATTTTACTCCCTTACGGTCATTATGGTTAGATTTATAGAAGAAGAGACAATGTAATGTATCAATTTACAATGAAATCCCAGAGATCCAGATTTTCTTAGTACATGATTAATAACTATAACTGGGTTGTGAAGTTTATAATCCAAACCAGGATGTCACTGAGAGTGAAAGGGATGCTAAAAATAATCATAATAATATAATTTTTATATATTTTAAAAAATAAACAAATTGGTCTATTAGTATATCTACAAGAGTCCTATCCAAATTATTTTCTGATATAAAAGTCCCTAGAGAAGTTAAATTATTGTATCCATAAATAAAATTACATATGTATGTATACTGAAGCAAAATTTTCAAAAATTCCTTATATCAACTATTTGAATATCAAAAAACTGAATAATGATTCCTAGAACATATCAGTGTTCGTTCATCAGGTTTTTAATCATATTTGTTTAGAATAACATGTCACTTTCTGAGCAACATACCTGTTAAAATATAATTATTTAGAATAGCTAGTCTTAATTTTCCATAAAATATGCTTTAATATCTCCAACATTGCACTTAGTTATAAAATTTGAAATTGCTGACACCTTCAATTAACTTTTCCCTGTAGATTATAGAATTTTAGATGAGAAAATACACCCAAAATTGGGAGCTCAGAGTAAATTCCACAAAGGAAAGATATTCTCAGTCTTATCCTTTAAAATTAAAATATATAAATAAATGAGTCCAATATGTTCATAAGTATTGCCTTTTAACTTAAACTCATAATTTTCTGTAACAACTTCATCAGATAAAACTTGTCAGTATAGTTTGTGTTTGTTATTAAATTCTATTTTCTGGACAAAATACCGTCAACATTTATATAACTCACAAAAGAATCCAACACCATTGTAGGTCACCTGGACTTGTCCTCCAAAGCCTCAAATTTTTCTAAATTCCAACTGATAAGGACAAAGAAAAGAAAAAAGACACAGCCAGGCAGAAACATCTTTCTGAATTCAGCATCAGTTTGTCACAAAACTCTATTCATATATAAAAATATTTGCAAAAAAAATACTTGCAAATCTTAACTACAACTGCTATTTTTATTGGTAGTGTACTGCAGAATGTTAGAACACATGATTATGAATTATGTGTTGACACAACCAATTCCAAATGCATTTCTGTTCCATAGCTTCCTAATTTAATGACAACAGTTATTGTTATGATGTTGTGTCTTACCATAATTTGTATTTGTATTATGAATATAAAAACAAATTATTTTATCTTCAATGTTAAACTTTTTAACTGTTTACAGTGAAATTCACTATAATGTCAGGTTTTTCAAATTCAACATAATGAACTTCTAAAAGTTTACTTTGACTCCATTAATTTAATTAAACAAACCATTATTAACCTGACTGATTTCTGTCTCATGCCTCTGATGTCACAGATATTAAATAGGAAATATAGTCTATTTTCAAATTCTTCCTCTGCTAATGATGACAACACACTGATACTTCATTTTTTTTCCACATGCACAAAAGAACTTGGGATTAATAGTGAGAGAAATTAATTTAGAACAGTCATTTTATCAAAAAAAAAGTCATATTTCACAGGGTGATGTATTCTACAGCTGTACATGTTAAATTGTCTTTAAATACAGTATTCTTAAAATACCAACTTTTCAGATGTATGTTGATAGTTCTTTAGCAAATTTATCCCTCCTGTTTTCAAGTGGTCAGCAATCTCACAACTGATTCCACGGTGAATGTAAAATTGAAATATATTTTTATTCAGATTATACATTCACCATCAGTTCTAAATTAAAAGTCAGTTCTTAATTTTTCATTAAACATATGCTTTTACAAAGTGCATGCTGAGACAAAAGAGAGAGATAAAGAACTCTAAAAGAACACTTTTCTATAAAAACAAGGAAAAAACTGACAAGAACAATAGGAATCAACCTTTTTGAACTTTGCAAACTCACCAAAAGCTTGCAGGAACCGGGGGAATGCTCACTCAAGAAAAATAGCAAACTCTTAGTAAGAACAGTGAACTTATTGCATCTTAAGTTACTATGGCCTGATTCTCCATCCCCCAGCTCAATAGTAGCCTTGAAAATAACATGGTGCATTCCTGGTATAAGTAGAGGAGATAGCAGAGTAGATATCATTCACAAATTGTTCTTATTTGACTTGTCTGGTGACAAATTGGAAGAGCTTCTCAAAAGATTTGTCTTTATCTTATTTAACTAGAACTTTCATTTTGTCCTAAGGATGATATGAGGACAGGCACTCTGTAGAAAACATGCAAAGATAAATGTTTTAGTTCCTGCTACCTGATTCAACAAATAACAGTGGGGGAGCAAACATTAAAGGGACTCAAACACTTAGGAAGTTTTGACCTAAGAAGTTTTAGAAAAGAAAGGCTTACAAAAGCTCTGACAATTCCTGGGAATTTAGAAATTCACACAGATGCCCAAATTCATGTTCAGGTTCAACTCTGTTCATGTTCAGGAAATACCTGAGAAGGCCCTAAGCTCCACTCTGGTTGACGCTAAGCTACTGCAAAAGCAGGTAGTGAAGGTTAAGGCAGGACTGGAAACTTCCTGGCTGTTAAAGGCATATCTCAGCACACAAACAAAGCCTATTTTCAAAGGCTGGGAATTTATTTTAATTCTAAGCATTGAAGAAATCTCTATCCAATTAATTAGCTGAAGGCGAAGCTAAAATGATTCAGGGACCTTGAGTAATCAAAACAATCATGAAAAGAACAAAGCTGGAGTACCCGCATGTCATGATTTCAAAACTTACTACAAAACTGCAGTAATCAAAACAGTATAATACTGGCATAAGGATTGATGCATAGAACAACAGAATAGAATTTAATTTCCAGCAATAAACTCATATAACTATGATCAATTGATTTTCAAAAAGGATGCCAAGAACAATCATTGGGGAAATGATAGTCTTTTCAATAAATGGCAAACAACTGGATCAACAACTGGATCTGCCACAACAACTGGATCTCCGCTTGCAAAAGTATATGGATGTCTTACCTCAAAGCATATATGAAAATTAGCTCAAACTGAATAAAAGATCTAAAATGAAAGAGTTAAAACTATAAATACTTAAAAGGATGCATAGGTGTAAGACTTCATGACCTTGTATTAGGTAATGGCTTCTTAAATCGGACAAAAAATTCACAATGAAAGGAAAACATAGATATACGGGACTTAATAAAAAATGAAAGCATTTGCAACAAAGGACATAATCAACAGAGCTCAAAGACAGTCCACATGATGGGAGAAAATATTTGTAATATCTGTTAAGGTTTAATGTTCAAACATAATGAATCCTATAACTCAATAATAAAAAGAAAACAATCTATCCATTAAAAATGGGCAAGGGGGTTGAATCCACAATTCTCAAAAAAATATATACAAATGGCCAGTATGCATGTGAAAAGATTATTAACATCAGTCTTCAGGTAAACGCAGGTCAAAACCAAAATGAAATACCACCTCATACCCATTAGGATGGTTATAATAAAATAGCAGGCAATATCAAATGTTTGTAAAGTGTAAAAAAACTCATACATTCCTAGTGGGAATGCAAATAGTGTGGATACTTTGGAAAATAGTTTGGGAGTTCCTCAAAAAGTTACCATATGATCCAACAATTCCACTCCTAGGTATATATCCAAGAGAACAGAAAAATGTACACATAATTACTTGCACACATATATTCATAGCTGCATTAGTTACAATAACCAAAAAGTGAAAACAACACAAATGTCCATTAACTAACACATGGGTAAGCAAAATATGCTATAAACTCATGGAATATTATTCAACTTAAAGGGGATTGCTATATTGATACATTTTACAATAGGGAGGAACCCAGAAAACATCATGCTGAGAGAAAATAAACACAAAATGCTACACATTCTCAGTTTATATAAAATATCCAAATCCATGGAGACAGAAAATAGATAGGTGGTTGCTAGAGAACAGAGGAGAAGGAAGTTGGGGGTGATTACTAACAGGTACAGGATTTGTTTGGCGTGATGCAAATGTTCTGGAATTAGATATTAGTCATTTTTGCATCACATTATGAATGTACTAAAAACCACTGAATTAGACAGTCCAAATTGGCTGAAATGGTGATTTTTATGTCATGCAGATTTTATCTGAATAATAATAAAGTTCACGCTAAAACCAGTTTATTTTCTTTTTGCAAATTAAAAAGTGTTGCCAAATAATAAAATAAATCAATGTTGGTTTTCACCATATGATAAATAAGAGAACTATTTCAACAAAAGCATTCCAACAATCTTGTCTCTACACACTATAGCAGGACTGCTCAATCTCTGTTTTTCTGGAAACATTCAGAATGTTCAAATCTGTAATTTCTCCAATTCCCACAGACCCTCATGCCAAGTGGCCTAGAGACTTTGCCCCTTGCTCTCGAGGCCTAACAGGAGTGGCTGGTACACCCAGGTCTAGCTGGGTGTGATTTCCACTAGTACATAAGCAAGAATAAGCAAGCTGCCCTTTGCTACTTACATTCCCATGCACTTGTTTGACCAGTGAATGTCCTGCTTCTTTCCTTGAAAAGGAAATGTTAGTTGACACTGTATCTTTAAAAAGTAAAAAAATAAATAAATAAATAAATAAAGTTTCTGCTGATGATCTTTATAACTTAATTTTACACTCTGTTCAGTGCAAGTATATCACGTACGCCATCAGGTGAGACTGTGGCAGAACATGGACATACAACTTGAAGGTCTACAAAACCCATCCTGCTTTATTAATGTCATTATTAATAATGAGACTTTAATAAAAAGTAAAATAAAAAATCTGGGACAAATGTTTAATAAGGAAGAATGCCTGAGAAAAGGTTAATCTGAAATTCTCAGTCAAATTAGGACCTATGTTGTGTTAGCTGTAATACCAGTCAGCCACGACAGGATAACTGTCCAATGCCTGGCACAGAAATTAAGTTCACAGAGGTCAGAGGCAGAGAGCACATCTGGCCTCATAAAGGCCTGTGTTTTGTGCTATAATATTATGCAACATTAACAGATAATAATATTGTGTAATATTAACAGAAAAGAATCTAGGAGGAAAGGAAAACAAGCAAAAAAGCAAATGGTGCATTGAGAAGGGAAGAGCAGAAGTTTCCCATGGGTTCATCTGTTAATGAGTATTCACATAAGTCATGTTTTAATTTGATTACCTGTATTTTTCATATTTTCAGGCTGTCTACATACAAATTATGCCTAGATAATGCTCACATTCTCTAACTTCTGGCATAGCGCCCGTTCTTCAAAACGATGCGGAAAAGGACATTTTAGGAAAAGAAGTCAACGGCTTGCAGAAGCAGGGGCACTTTCTCTCTTAGTAACCATGTAAAATCCTCTAAAAGGCTTTCATGAGCACCCATCATTGGTAGGGATATCCTTTATAATTCCTGGTAAAACAGAGGTTTCTTTCTTTTATAAATTTCCTTCCATTAGATTTATCAGATTTATCAGCCACCCAGATGATCATCAGATGCAGGTAGCTCAAACTGAGTGTATTTTATGCGTTTTTCAGTCCAGGCCCAAAATGATAGTTGCTTCTGGCTTTCTAAACTACCTCAGGGCCACAACTGTATTCCAGAAAGCGTAAGTGCCCAGAGCCTTTCATGCTCTTTTCTGCAGATTTCTCCAAAGAGCTTGCTGCCACAAAGACAAATTGTTGTTATGTTTACCAAGTACATTTGACTGTGTTTGCAGTATACAGTGTAAATGTCCTAACCACTGGAATTTGGCATCTCCAAAGTTTTGCCAGAAATGTATGCTATTAAACAATCATTTTCCTTTTAATTTGATAGATAGAATTCTGTTTCAAATATAGGCAATAAGAAGGGCACGTTGTTGGAGGTAAAAAGTTTTAGCAATTACCACATGTATAGGATAAGAAAACAACTTTGGAATAAAAATGTGGTTTGTTATTACTCTAGTTAGTTGAATGTGGTGTGGTAAAGCAGGGAATTACTATGGATTCAACACTTATATTTTTACTTATTATTCAGTTGATGGGTTTTCATGGATTTGATGGATTACAAATCGTGGAAGATTAAATTTAAAATATAAGATGAGCTCATAATTTACAACTCCAAGCTGAAATCAGTATTTAAAATGTATCAGATACCAATATGAGTTTTTTTACCTACGAAGAGTGGAAGAACTATGTGATATCAATAAATCTGGATATGCCCACTTAGTTACACCATTTCTAAGGGAAAAGAAAAATGATATTAAATCAGATGCTGTTTCCTTAAATCAAAACATGAAATACAGGCTCCTGTCCTAGCCAATAGATAAGGCTTGGAATTTTATTGTCAGGACAATTCAGATGTGTCAGTGATGAAGCTAAAAGAAAGGACAAATATTCCTTTGAAAAGTTAGAAGCAATCTATACAAAATGGTTTAGTAACTCTACACTGAGAAGCAAAGCCTTGTTAAGCTCTGGACACAGTGAACTTGGAGTCAGACTTCAGCCGCAGGGGCTGGCAGGGGGCTGACCAGAGGGAAGCAGGAAACCCCTCAGCTCAGAGAGCAACTTTAGGAAAAAAAATTTCCAGAAAAAATTAATTTTAAAAATGAGACTTGAGAAGGATCATGAAAAGTTGGACAGTTTCTTAAAGAAGACAGAATGGCTGTGTGTAAGAACAGGACCTGTTATCCTCAAGGACATAACCTGAAATTACACAGATGGTCAAGGCTGCAGCCTTGTAGGGCTGCGTAACTAAGCTCCACGAACCAAGGTCGAACTGAGGGTGAAGCACCTGGACCGTGCCGCAAGCTAACATCCTTGCTTCTGAATACAGAGAGAAGGCCAGTTCAAAGTAGTGTTTCCTGAAGGAGAGAGGGGACATGTTTCCCTGTAGTGAAATCTGAGGAAAGCGTATCCTCCATTACCTCAGAATTCTATCAGGCGTCCTCTGTGTGAGTGTATTTCCCCTGGTTTCCTATTCTGTGACCTTTTAGGAGCAGAGCAAAAGGTCCAGAAATTGCATGTTTGCCTGAGAGTTAAGAATGTCTAAAGGACCAGCACACCCCCAAATAGAAGGGAGAAGAAATGCTCTGGCCCCTCTTTTTTATGAGTCACCAATGAAAGGAAGATTCATTTGATGCCACCGACTTCCAAGGAGCTGTTTAGTTCTCTTTCTTTAAAGCTAAATAAAATCAAACGCCCTATAATGATCCCATCTTTTGTCCTTTGTCAAAGCTTCATTTTCAGTTTTGCATTAGAAATGAGGACAATTTAAGTCTCAATTAAACCTCTGAAGCAATTTTGCACTCAGCACTTCAAGTCCAACTGCTAATCAAGGCCACTAGATTTATTGCCACCTATTCCTGGATGAACCGGAACCAGAAACAGGCCTACAGCAAGTCCCTGTATTCACACTGAGCACTTTTTCCTCCCAGAAACAGGCCAGGAAGATTCTCATTCTCTCCTTGAGCAATCTCTCCACATTGACACCCCAAACAGCCCATCTTGAGAAAGGCACAGCACTTTGAAAAGGTGAGATTACATAGGCGTAAACGCAAATTAGTGCCATATGTTGAAGAGCCTTTGTTATTTATGCCTGAAACAGATGCTTCTATCCCCTACATTATATTTGCAATCAATCACTTTTTAGCTCTTTTTCCTGATGCAATGTCAATTTAATAAAAGAATCATGCTTCCTTTTTTCTTCAGGACCATGAAACCTCTCATAACCAAATAACCTCACTATTTCATTTCAGAAAGTTTCCCCTTGGAATTAATTACTTTAAAATCAAAGTGTTCCTGAACTCACAGCTCCTTTTTGAAACATCATTGGCACTTCTTCCCAACAGATTATCTTCCATAATTGAATCAAATTTTCAGCATGACGTCCCGGAGAAAAGTCAGAGCAATATAAATACAATGGTGAACCATTACAAGATAACCTAGACAATGAGTCCATGCAGTTTTCAAAGGATAGTCTTTCTCATTTTTATTATTACTTGACATTGTAAAATGGATTTTAAAATGTCCTGCTGTGGAATTAAGCCTGAAATTTAAATATGGATATATGTGGTCCACGAAATTCTACCTTAAGTGCAATGTACATCATCAACATTATGCAAATGTATTACTTCTCATTAAAAAAAATACTAAGTGAAATAAATACATACATTACTCTTTTTAAATTCAGAGAGAATCAATTCTCAAATAAAGTGATTCTCAAATAATAAACTCTCAGAGAATCAGTGAGAAGGAAACTCTGAGCCAGACCTGAATGGATTCCACCCCCCTAACATCTTTCAGAACTTCACCCCCATCTCCACACAGATAAGATCTCAGGCTTCAAGGACTACAAATCCCAGCAGCCATTGTGACTTCTTAAATGGGGGGTTGCTGGGAAGTAGGAACAGAGCTAAGCAGTCGCACTGGGCTTAAAAGACTGAACCTATGCATACTTATGTAGATGTGTACGTAGACATATATTTACTGCTTATCCATTTATCCATCAATGGATAACAGAGTTGCTTCTACCTCTTAGCTATTGTAAATAATGCCGCTATGGATATGGTTTTAATTACTTCTCACCTCATTCAATCTGGCATCAAACTCAGATCTCTCTGTATTCACTCTCTCCCTTTCCTTGAGCTGTACATAATATTTCAATTTTGTTCTATACCCTGGATAAATCTGGATATATCTATTTTTTGTTTTAGAGTTGAGGTTTCTCAAAGGAAGGAAGAGTGTCCTGTGTTTCTCTTTTTGTAGTGCTTAAAACTAGAGCCTTTCTTTATAGATGTTATTAATCATGGCTATGGTCTCAATAGGGTCCAGGAAATCCATAAGAAAAAAAAATGAAGTTGTAGTCATAGAATATTAAAAAATTAACTTAAAAATGGACCAAAGCTCTAAACATAAGACTAAAACTTAAAAATTCTTAGACAGAAACAGGGCAAAAGTTACACAATTGTTACACATTGTATTTGACAAGGATTCCTTATGTAGGACACCAAAAGCACAGACAGAAAAGTGAAATAGCTAAGTTGGTTGGACATTGTCAAAATGAAAAACTTCTGTCTTTCTTCTGATCAGAGAAGGAATCAATGCTCTCCCTTTTATGCGCTAGAAGAATGTAGCTTGGGGGACCATATCCAGGTGTAAGTTTACAGAGAACAAGTACTCTCAAAGTAAGGATGAGGTAACTTCCTCCTTGCCTGTCATGTGAAGCCCACCCGTCCCATCTCTTTCTTTAATGCCTCAGGTACCTAAACACAAAATAAATATTCCTGGTCTGTTCCATTATTCTTTAGAATTTACAACCATGTAAATTCTCCATAGGTATGTTATAAAGTGTTGGCCTTTTCTCCTAAAATCTGTCTGATGTTAATTTGTTCATCAGTGCAGACTTAGAAGAAGTCATATTCAAAAAAAAAAAAAATCACATCCCAGTGTCAGCCATCCTTCACTGTCCTTCCATGCTACCTTATTTGTATTTTGCATTGTAAGGCTTATCATAGGGCTATTTCTACTTGATTTGATCAGGTCATTCATGTAGTATATCAAGTCCCTGAAAGCACAGGAGCTGCATTGGTTTCATAGGTCCATGCTGTTGGAAATCTTTACTGGTTATTATTGTTGTTTGTTCTTTGGTTATTTTTCAACTTTTCATTACATTGGGTCAGTGTCATCTTGAAGATGGAGAGCAAGCACGGAGAGGAAAGAATCCAACCACTCCCTTTCACCATAAATATTGTTAAAGTTTTATTGCTGTCTTTCTACAACTTCAATCTTCTTAATCCTGAGTTGGTTGAGATAGAAGACACACTGAGCTCAGCCTTCTTTTTCTGTCTAGAGCCACTGAGAATTTCACCTTGGTCTGTTACAGTCCTGGATATGGGACTATTGGTGTGGGTCTCTTAGCGGTGTAGGGCTAGCTTTACGAACAGTGAGATTTAGGATCAAATAATTCACTGTAACTGATTTTTAACACCCTTGGATGAACTTCCTAATAAACTAGGCTTAATGCTCAAACTCCAAGTTGACCCTGACAGCTTCAGCTTTCTCTTAGCGATGGTTAAATGAATACAGCAACTAAAACATTTCAGGTGGACAAAAGTACGACAGTATCTTCAGGTAGCAGAAGAAGCAAGAATATTTCTGGAATGTTCTCTTAAAAGTTTGAGGTTCCCGCATAGCTAAAGCCCTCCTAACTAAAAAGAAAGAAAACGGAGGAATTTCACGCCCTGATTTCAAACTATATTACAAAGCCATAATAATTAAAACAGCATGGTACTGGAACAAAAACAGACAGAAAGACCAATGGAACCGAATAGAATACCCAGAATTAAAGCCACATATCTATGAACAACTAATCTTTGACAAAGGAG
>PVIJ01023337.1:0-14423 GCA_004024925.1 Scalopus aquaticus | reverse complement strand
ATCTGCCTGTTCTGCTCCCCACTCTGTCTCTGGTGAACCTTCTCGCCGCCCCACGCCTCTGGCCTGTACCCCAGCTTGTATACATAAATAAATAAAAATTCTAAAAAAAAAAAAAGATGCGGATATAGATTTCAGGATAGTAATAATTACACTATTTTGAGTTATTTTTGCATATGAATTATGGATATAATTAGATAATACTAATAATTGGTTCTGATCAGGAATATTCTTAGTGTAAGCATATGGCCTTTACTTCTCTGCCATTAAATAAGTCTTAAGCACTCTATAAGGTCAAATATACACCATTTGAAGCTGTTTGTTTATATATTGCACATAATAGCTTAAAATATATTTGAATGAGACTAAGGCCAACATTTATTAATTACCTGTTATGGGCAGGGAAAATGTAGGCACTTTATATGCCCTTTTATGTTCCACAAATGGTTCATTAGCTATATGTAGCTATTTAAATTATAAACTTAATTAAAATTCAGTATCTCATTTACAGTAGCTGTCCAAGTGTTGGCTTTATATATAAAGTTTATTATAGTGACTAGGGGTCACTATAATAAATGTCATATACATAAACATTTTCATCATTGCAGAAAGTTCAACTGGACAGCACTGAGTGTCTAGATATTAGATGATGTTATCGAATTACTGTCAATTTTGGTAAGTGTAATAAAGCTAATTTGGTTTTGTAAGAGTATATTCCAATTTTCTGGGTATCAGTGTTGAAAAATTTGGAAGTGAACTATCTCCACATTTTTCATTTATTGTGGTGTCAATATAGTTAATAACATGGAGAGAGATGAAGCAACTATGGTACAAATAAATATCTGTTCATTCTGGGCAACGGGTACTAATTAGTGTTTCTAATTTTGATATATTTTGATTAAGATTTCTACACTGAAAATGTATTTGAAAAATCTACCTTTTTAAAAAGGGTTTTGGCTTTGGTGTCACACTTAGAAAATGTTTTTTTTTTAAAGATTTATTTATTTATGCATACAAGCTGGGGTGCAGAACAGAGGCGTGGGGGGCAAGAGGGTTCACCAGAGACAGAGTAGGGAGCGGAACAGGCATATGGTCGGAAATAAACTGCTGAGAGGAGCAGCAGGGGAGGCAGGAGAAGTCTGCTGCGCCATGTGGGAATCTTCCACAGAGATGAAATCCCTTTGCTGCTGCCTACAGCTGCACAGCCCCATGGAGCAGCACTTAACCACTGCGCCACCAGGGAGGCCCATTGGGTCATTTCTTTTAACACAGTTTTACATATCTGAAATTTGTTTTGAGGTAATATATAAGATAATGATTACTTTTTATTTTTGGATAGTTAGATGGTAATATTTACTGTTTGTTTCTCTACTATATTCATTCCCTTTTTTTACCCCCAGAAAAAGTCCCTCATTTTCTTTTGTGGATCCACATGCTTTTTATGTTCTAGTCATGTATTTTGGGTAGTACAGAAACAGACCATTATAAGCCTGGTTTTCTTTAATTTACTCTTAAATAACTGGGACAGAAACCATAGTCCTTGTTGGTAGTTGAATAGAAAAATTTAAGGAAATTTAAATTTAAATATAAATAAAGGAGATTATTGAGACAAGCCCTACACTAGCCATTGCATACTATTAAATAGGTAAGGGAAAAGTTCAGAGGTTATTAACATATTTATTACCATAAAATGAAAATTAAAGCTTGTGTATTTATCATATGGCTTTCATCGAGATGTGGAGTTGCTAGGTATATTTCCTAAAAAATATGTTTCGAGGGCCTCCCTGGTGGTGCAGCGGTTGAGCGCTGCGCTGTGGAGCTGTCGGCAGCGGCAACGCGAGTTCGACGCCCGGCCGGGGAGAATCCCACATGGTGGGGCAGACCTCTCCTGCCTCGCCCGCTGCTCCCCTCAGCAGTGTATTTCTGATCTGCCTGTTCTGCTACCCGCTCTGTCTCTGGTGAACCCTCTCGCCGCCCCACGCCTCTGGCCTGTACCCCAGCTTGTATGTAAAAAAATAATAAAAAAAAAATATGTTTCGGTAATGGAAAGACAAGAACACAAAAACACTGCCGGTATTTTAAGCAGAGGTTTTCCTACATGATCTTAGTTGCTTACAGAACCATTACAGGGCCTGAAGGAGGCAAGGCAGGGGCTCCCACCAGCTTTTCGGAATCCCAACACAGATGATCTAGAGAGCCTCTGTCTACCAGAGTCAGGAACACGCAGGAAACTCCTGTTCATCTCCTGGTACTTTGTAGCTCTAATGACAGGGAGATAGAAGTCACTCGAGAAATTCATTTGGAAGACCTGTTTTATACCTTCCACTGATGTCGGAGAACAAAATTACTTCTGCTTCCCTGCTTCCTTTCAGGTATTATGCGAACTTAACTATAAGATGGAGCCTAAAAATGCATCCAGAACTCTGCTGGCTGGGGAGTCAGAGAAATAGACTTCTCAAGCTTCCATCTCTGCAATATAAAAAAAGAAGAGTTTTCTGGGTGTTTTGAATGTCAACAGACAAATCTAAAAGGAGGGTTGAGAAGCTGTCCTATGATATTCAAATGCTTATTTTAAAACTTCAAAGGGTTGTTGATTTGAAACTAAGAATATAGACTATGTTGCAAATATATTTGTTAAAATATTTGGTGAAGAAAGCAATTTAAAGAGACAGTTATGTTTTTGATAAAGGGTTGTTTATTTATTTATTTTTAAATGAACACGTTTTTTTTTTTTAAGATTTATTTATTTATACATACAAGCTGGGATATAGGCCAGTCATGGGGTGGTGAGAGGGTTCACCAGAGACAGAGTGGGAAGCAGAACAGGCAGATCAGAAACACATTGCTGAGGGGAGCAGCGGGCGAGGCAGGAGCGGTCTGCCCCACCGTGTGGGATTCTCCCCGGCTGGGCGTCGAATTCGCATCGTGCGCTGCCGACAGCTCCACAGCGCAGTGCTCAGCCGCTGCGCCACCAGGGAGGCCCTGATAGAGGGTTGGTTTCACCCACCAACTGGTAAGAATTGACTTCCTCTGTCATCTAATTTAGTAGAACTTCCCAAACACCCCTAGCTGTCCTAGGCGTGGCCGAACAGTTCTAGAACCACAGTCCTTGCCAACTGGTCCAAATTCCTTGTTGATGCCAGAATATCATATAAACTTAACTGTCCTCTCCTTCATAACATATTTTGAAAAAGGCTCCAAAAACACTGTGTTTGGTAAAATAATCTTTGTAGGGTAAGAGAGAAAGTTGTCAGGTTTTTCTGCCCTCCCTTCAGTGATAATAGACTTCTGCAAGCCTACACACATGCCTGATGGCGGGCACCTGGAGTGGGGCGTGGGCCTGCATGAATGGGCACACCTGAGCCAGAGACTGGGCTTATAAGCAGAAGCAGAAGAAGCAGCAGAAGTAGCAGCAGAGCGGAAGCAGCAGAGAGCGGATTGTGGAGCAGAGGACCGTTTGGGGTGCAGCAGAGAGGCCACAAAATGCTGCCAGAGATCCCAGAGTGAAGGTTCGCAGGGGGCTAGGAGGCCTGCCAGCCTCCTGGCCCTCCCTGGCCCCATTGCCTGCCCTGTACCTGGTTGCCTCTCTGAACAAGAGACCATTAAAAGTCTAACAGCCACTAAAGGACTCCCTCCTTTAGATCTGTCTGTACAGCTCTATAGAGAACCTGTGCTCCCAGTGCCATCCTGCCTTTACATCTTCTATTGTTTTAATGTGAATGATATTCCTGAATGTGAAAGATCCAAAGTGAATTAATGCACAAGGTGTATAAGGAAAGACTCTTTCGGGGTACTTGTCCTTTACTTGTGTGAACACATTATGGGCTTATCTAAGGATATAGTATTAATATTCCACAGAGCAATGTTAGGTAAATAATAAAGCAGACTGATAATAATTCCCTTGGTTTTCAGAAAAGTTAAAGGCTTGATTAATTAATTCTTTATCTGTATCTCCTCCCTTTCTTTACTTTTATACTGAGAATGAGGTAATTATTATAATCTGAAAGATAAGATTGATTCTACTGAGAGCTGTATTTATGCAACTCTGTGGTTTGGGCAAATGTACTAAATGGCTTAAAGATATTCATGTTCAGAAGCCTGATCTTAAAACAATTTTCTACTTAGAAAAGATAATTTCCAAGTAGAAAATTAAAACCTCTAAGTTATAAAAGTTCTACTTAAAATATATTCACTATTTTTGAGAAATTACTGTGCGTGAGGATACTTCTTGATGCTTCACCTATATCAGTAAATCAGACAAAGATCCGATCTTGAAGATTTTATTCTAATGGGGAAAAGGGATATCAACCAATAAATATAATGCATAGTAAATTATATAAGATATTAGAAGACAAAAAGCATATGGACAATGTTATGCCTTTCTTTCTGACCTCTAAAGTTTCTCCTGAGAAATCTGCTGATAGCTTTATGGAGTTTTGCCTTGTATATGAGAAGCCACTTTCCTTTTGTTGCTTTTAAGATTTAATCTTTAACTTTTGCCATTTTAGTTATAATGTGTCTTGAATTGGATCTCTTTGAATTCCTCTTATTTAGCTCTCTGGGCTCATATAACTGGATTTCTCTTTCCTTCTCCTATTAGGGAAGTTTTTCCACCATTACTTCTTCAAATAATTTTTCTAGCCCCCTTTCTTCTTCTAGGACTCCTATGATAATGTGAATATTATTCTTCTTGAAGTTGTTCTAGAGGTCCTTAAGGTATCTGTACTTTCTTAAATTTACTTTTCCTTTTGTTGTTCTGTCTGGGTGAGTTCTATTATTTTACCTTCCAGCTCACTTTTCTGCTCCTCACTTCATTCTTTCTGCTATTGGACCCCTATATTGTATTTTTCAGTTTTATCATTACATTTTTCAGCTTCCTAAGTTCTGTTTGGATCTTTCTTTAAAAAATTTCCTAGTTTATCTATTCATTTCCAGTGAGCATCCTTATAATCATGACTTTTAACTTTCAGATAGTTTGCTTATATTTATTACTTTACAGCCTTTTTTAGTTCAGGTTTTTTTTTTTTGTTTGTTTGTTTTGTTTTGCTCTTTCATTTGGGACATGTTCCTGTTTCCCCATTTTGCCTGAAACCCTGTCCTTGTTCCTCTGTATCAGTCAATGCTACTACCTCTCCTGGTCTTGTAGGAATGGCCTTGTGCAGTGCTGTGCTGTCACAGTCCTCCACGGCCACCTGAGCTAGGTACTGCAGGTGCATCCCCTCTGCGGGCTGTGCCATCCCCTCTGTGTGCCGTGTTATGTCAGTGTGACGTAGTACATGGGGTTATTGGCCACACCTGGCCATGTGCAGTGGCGTCATGCAGTTGTAGTGAGTGGCCCATGCCAGCTGCAGTATGCTGCCACTGTGCGGTGGGAAGGTCGAGCTGTAATATGGCTCAGCCGCATGTTCGTGGCCTGCGGGCTACGGGAATGACCTGCGTCCTTTGGGGTACTGGGCAGTAGCCTGCTGCTATTGTTGGTTCCAGGCTGTGATGCACAGCAGTTCCCGGTTCCAGGCAGTGACTCTCAATTACATCAGTTACCCATGGTGTGGGTAGAGCTCTCAATAGGACTTATCCACAGTCTTTGGTAACCTGTGGAGAGGGTGGTAAGATGGTGCTGAAATTAGCAAGATTGCATAAAGTTGCCAAGATGGCACCCACCAGCATTTCCAACTTGGGTATTGTCCTCAAAGCTTCCTAACTCTAAGGCAGATGCCATAAGAATGGCATATGGCTTTCCTTCTCTTTCGTTCAAGCATTTTTCAGACTTGTATTAGAATACTGGGTTACTGGGTGAGTGAGTGTGTGTGTATTCCCTTAAGGATGGGTTTTCCATTCTCTGTAGTTCTTCAACTTTTCTGGGTGTTTTTCTGATAGTCCTTAATGTGGGGACTTTAGGTGGTTGTCTCTGCTGTGCTAAATCAAAAGGTTGGGGTGCCTAATATGAGGCACCACCCTCCCCACTCTCTGGGGAAAAATTCCGTACTTCGGAATCCTTCCTGACTAAGAATCTTCAGACCCAGTGGGAGCAAGGTCTTTCCAAGTGAGAGCTTATCTCGCTCTTTCTTACCTTACCAGTGCTGTCCTTTTATCCTTTATTGTGTGGTCTCTGTTAGTCTGTGTTTTAGGTCACCTTCCTTGTAAATTATACTGTATGTAGTTGTAGTCTTGTTGTGTCTGTAAGAGGAGGTGAGTTGAGGTTATCCTACACTGCCATCTTAAAATGAGCTCCTACTCATTTACTTTTTTTTTTTAAGATTTATTTATTTTTGCATATAAGCTGGGGTGCAGGCCATAGGTGTGGGGCAGTGAGAGGGTTCACCAGAGACAGAGTGGGGAGCAGAACAGGTAGATAGATGGAAATACACTGCTGAGGGGACCAGCAGGCGAGGCAGTAGAGGTCTGCGCGCCATGTGGGAATCTCGCTGGGAATCTCGCCATGTGGGAACTCGTGCCACAGTTGCCCACAGCTCCACAGCGCTGCACTTAACCCGTTGTGCCACCAGGGAGGCCCCTACTAATTTACTTTCAATCTCTGTTGTCACTGTATTTAAAATCAGTGTCTTGTAGAAAACATATAGCAAGGTCATATATTTTGATCTAATGTGACAATCTGTCTTTTAATTAGTGCATTTTGATCATTCACATTTAGAGTGATTATTGATATGGTTGGATTAATATCTGCCATATTCATTACTGTTTTCTATTTGTTGCCCTTCTTTGTTCTGATTTTTGGCTTCCACTCTTTTTTCTATTTCTTGTGGTTTTATTTTATTATTTTTTAAAGGTTTATTTGTTTATGCATACAAGCTGGGGTATAGGCCAGAGGCGTGGGGCAGCGAGAGGGCTCACCAGAGACAGAGTGGGGAGCAGAACAGGCAGATGGACAGAAATACACTGCTGAGGGGAGCAGCGGGAATGCAGGAGAGGTCTACCCTGCCATGTGGGAATCTCCCCGGCTGGGCATCGAACTTGTGTCATCGAACTTGTGTCCACAGCACAGTGCTTAACTGCTGCACCACCAGGGAGGCCCTCTTGTGGTTTTAATGGAGCATTTTACATGATTCAATTTTCTCTTCTTTCTTAGTATGTGTGTTATATGTCTTTTTAAAAAGTGGTTTCTGGGCCTCCCCGGTGGCGCAGTGGTTAAGCGCTGCGCCGTGGAGCTGTCGGCAGCGGCGACGCGAGTTCGACGCCCGGCCGGGGAGAATCCCACATGGTACGGCAGACCTCTTCTGCCGTCACCCACTGCTCCCCTCAGCAGTGTATTTCTGATCTGCCTGTTCTGCTCCCCGCTCTGTCTCTGGTGAACCCTCTCGCCGCCCCACGCCTCTGGCCTGTACCCCAGCTTGTATGTATAAAAATAAAAAATAAATCTTTAAAAAAAAAAAGTGGTTTCTCTGGTTTTTACTTATTTTTTAAGTGGGAGGTTTTCCATTCTCTGTATTCACAATACTTTTGAATAATGAAAGCAATAACCTTGTTGAGAGGAGGGGATTAATGATGCAGGAAGGAGAGGAGAAAGATAGTCATTTTGGAAACCTAAAGGGGTATATTTAGTTCCTAAATGGAGAAGTTGGCCTTAGGTGGGAGTAAAACAAATTCATCTACAGTTATAGGAAACAAGGCAAAACAACTGACCAGAAATGAAGGTGAGTGTGTAGAGGTAGTTGCAAAAGGTTTGGAGATTCTCCCCTAACTATTTCAGTTTCTCTGTGAAATAGCAAAAAGAGAAGTAGAATGAGAGGTGAGATAGTGTAGTGGATGTTTTAGAAGAGAGGTCACCATCTGAAAGGATGGACGAGTAAATGAGCTAATGACATAGTGTTGGTTTGCTGGCACTACCAAGGTTCACTTGGTTAGTGGTCATGAATTTAGGGCAAAACCCACTAATGTTTGTATTTTTATTTTTCTCAAGCACATTTGGTTGCACCAATAACACCATGGAGTACAAGGAGAGTTGACTGAACCACTGTTGGGGTATTGACAAGTGAGTAAAATGAAACAAAAAGGGGGTAAAGGAATTGAGTGTATGCCAACAGATTATTGTAATGACTGACTATGGTATATGGTCTGTGTAAGAAAGACTGTAAGGACTTAAAGAGTTGAAAAATATAAAAAGGTAACTGGATCTATGGATTTGGATACTAATTTGTTTAAAGAATTGTTGGAGTTGGTAGTCCAGACTGAGTGTATAAGAGAATTGGATAAATAGTTATGGAAGAGTGAGATGCTTGAAATTGTGGTCAGGTGGCAATTATAGATGATAACACATCTAGGATGTGCCAATGGAGTGAGTGGTTGAGGCAGAATAGAGGACAACATCGTTGTTGCAGAGGAGATCCAGGGTCTAAGAACCCAAGATTATTAGAAAAGTCATCTATATGTGATGCTAAAATGCTCAAAAGTTCTCAGAAATAGTGTTAGAGTAACACTGAGACACTTGTCCACCCATACTGACTTTTCACTGTGTCATTTCCAACATGATACCAATTCACAGTAATTCCTCACATCTCAAAAAACTCCCTTTTGTTCCTATACCTATTAATTAATACTGTGTCATTTTTCTGCGGTGGTTTCGTGCAAAACTTTATAGAGTTGTCAATAGTCTGTGTCAAATACTTCTCTTCCCATTCTGTCTTTGATTGTTTCCAAATAGACTTTCAATCCACTACTCCATGGTAGAAAGAAACTCCAGACATAGCATCTGTAAAATCAACCAACCCAGAAACACTGACTGTGTAAATACCTACATGATAGAATTGATCTGATTCAGGATGGTGCTATGGACAAATAATTTTATTGAACCAAATCTGCTTTTGCCCTCTTCTTAGTCAATGGCTTGTCTTCACTATCATAATAAAAATGGGAATAACTTACTAGTTTTTACTTTTATTTATTTTTATTTTTTTTTAAAGATTTATTTTTTATTTATACATACAAGCTGGGGTACAAGCCAGAGCTGTGGGGCGGTGAGAGGGTTCACCAGAGACAGAGTGGGGAGCAGAACAGGCAGATCAGAAATACACTGCTGAGGGGAGCAGCAGGCGAGGCAGGAGAGGTCCGCCACACCATGTGGGATTCTCCCCGGCCAGGCGTCGAACTCGCGTCGCCGCTGCCGACAGCTCCGCAGCGCAGCGCTTAACCGCTGCGCCACCGGGAAGGCCCTAGTTTTTACTTTTAATACTATAATGTATATTAGATGAAAGAGTTTATATAAGATTATTATACAATCTTAAAACAATATGCTAGTTTTCTTTCACAAATAATTGACTAAATAATGATGTCAGTTGAGAACAAATAATTATTCATTGTATTATGAACAAATAGAAACATTTTAATAAATATTTTCTTTTGTTTTATGTATGAGAGATTATTTAAAGATCCAGGAGGGGAATTAATGTGATTCTTAATATAGTTCACATATTTAAATTTTCACTGGTCCAAGTAATTCTACATGATGATTCAGATGTGCCTACCCTGTGTCAGTACCTTTTAGTACCTCCATTCAACAGAAGTGAAATTCCAAACATGGTATAAAAAGAGGTTCTCTTGTCACAACTTTGTGATGGTAGTTCAGCTTCACATTAAGTGATTACTTGGGAGAGGCCAATTTTTTTTTAAAGATTTATTTATTTATGCAAACAAGCTGGGGTGCAGGCCAGAGGTGTGGGGCGGCGAGAGGGTTCACCAGAGACAGAGTGGGGAGCAGAACAGGCAGATAGATGGAAATACACTGCTGAGGGGAGCAGCAGGCAGGGCAGGAGAGGTCTGCCGCGCCATTTGGGAATCTCCCTGGCCAGGCGTCGAACTCAAATAGCCGCTGCCAACAGCTCTACAACACAGCGCCTAACCGCTGTGCCACCAGGGAAGCCGGGGAGAGGCCAATTTTTGTCTCATTTTTGTTCACCTGTCTGTTTCTTGACAGCATTTTTACACTGTCCTTAATCAAGCAATGTCTCATTATATGTTAACTATGATTCTCCCTAAACTGTGTATCTTCCTCTAAAATATATGTCATCTCAGTTGCACCCCTTTCTGTACTTAAGAAACATTTACCTTATGATCAGGGAAACTGCAGTTTGTGCAATACACAGAAGCTATTGGCAGAGAGGGCATGTGGGGCTGAAATTTAGGGTTGCTCTTCCTTCTGAGTAAACACTGGAAAAAGAAAAGACTTTTAAATTTAATTTTGTCAACTAGAGGATTGCATTTTCCTCATTTACATAAAGCACCATACAGGTTACTAGCAAATTGGCTTATGAGACTTGCTGAAAGGGAGAACCTTCCTTGCAGGATAAAAGCACAAAGAACAAATACTTTCTCAGATTCCTTTGCAACTGTCACTGGATGTACGATTTTTGTCAGCCAATCAGGTGCATCTGCCCTCGACTTTGATCTGGTAACAGGACAACAGAATTTTTTTTTTCTTTTTCTGATAGCTCAGAGGAGGCAGTAACATCTCGTTCCTGGAAGCAGTGGCTGCCTTAGTGTCCGGAGCTGGAGATATTTTAATGAGACCTTCCGCTTCTGGTCTCCAGGGCAGGACTTTTCTGGACCAATTCCAAGGATTGATTTTAGCTCCGGGTTTAGGACTTCACTGTCCCTCACACTTTCCCAACCTGATGGTCCAGTCTTCCTGGCATTTCACTTTGAAAAATTTCTCATTTTGCTTAAATTACTCAGAGTTCTTTTTTTTTTTTAAATAGTTTATAGATTTTTTTTTTTAAAGAGTCATCCATCCATACATACAAGCTGGGGTACAGGCCAGAGGCGTGGGGCGGCGAGAGGGTTCACCAGAGACAGAGTGGGGAGCAGAACAGGCAGATCAGAAATACACTGCTGAGGGGAGCAGCGGGCGAGGCAGGAGAGGTCTGCCGCACCATGTGGGATTCTCCCCGGCCGGGTGTCGAACTTGCATCGGGAGCTGCCAACAGCTCCACAGTGCAGCGCTCAACCGCCACGCCACCAGGGAGGCCCAAATTACTCAGAGTTCTTGTATAAATTACACAAACTTTTATAAACCAGTAATTCCACTCCTGTGAAATAAGAATCATATAACAATATGTATCCACAAAAGTACTTTGCACAAAAGTGTTCATATTGAGCTTTATTCATAATGAACCTAAATTGTAAACAACCCAAAGTTCCATGAACATTTGGTGAATAGAAAATTGTAGTATCTCCAAACAATGGAATAATACTCATTGATAAAAAGATGCCTCTACAAACACATCTGTGACTCTCAAAAGCATTATGTGAATGAAGGAAGCCAGACACAAAAGTATACAAAATATATGATTCCATTCTAGAAACTCTAGAAAAGACAAATCTATAGTTACAGAAAGCTACTCAGTGGGCCAAGTATGAAGTGGGGTTGGGAACTAACTTCAAAGAGCTGCAAGGGAAGTTCCTGTGGTGCTGAGTTGTTCACTATCTTGATTGTGGTAGTGGTTACAGGGGATATACATTGTTAAAACTCTACATCAAACCTTGCACTTAAAAAGATCAAAGATGAAATACAAAGAGAGTAAACTATACACTTAATGTGAATGCAACACACTAAATTATATCTTGATAAAGTTGATTAAAAAAATCAAAAGTGGAGCAGCTACGTTTTATAATGCATGAAACGGGTAGTTTGGGGGGAATAAGATAGATAAACTGATAACCAGTCTCTAAAACACTGTCATGTAGATCAATCAGATATAGATTCATTTATCCTTGTCAAATTATGTAATCTTATACTCTGATCAAAGTTCAAATTCCTGCAGAGAAGGAGAGGAGACTAGGAAAAAGCTGGACCATCTTGACTGACTTCCTATTCCTACAGCACTGACATGTGGCAAAGGTGATTCCACAAAGAAAGATGGGGATACTGTCAACCAGAAGTAGGGGCAGTGATGCTTGGTAAGCAAACAAACAACCGCACATGCATAAACAGTCTTCCCCTATGTGTTTCCAGAGGTGACCAAGGAAGATGGTGATGGGCTTCAAACAGAAATGTCATTCATTCTATTCATCCATTCATACAAACATAATTTTGATTATGGGTGATTTTCCAGGTGCTGTTACTGCTGGGATCTCATACACATATTTGAGTTCTCTCTAAAATGAAAGAGTTTTTATTAATGTAAGGAAGAGAAACCTGGTAAGAGGATTAGCTGGTTTGTATATGGAACCTTTTTGGGGGGTTGGGGATGCAAGAGGTAGGGAAGATAGAATTCCACCGAAGACAGTAATTTTCCATCGTTAGAGGTCATTAGAGCGATCTTAGCTCGTTCTTAGTCAGAGAAATGAATTCCATATTTCAAGGACAGCCCAACCCACAACTGGAGAAAGTCTTCAACGGTTAACTTGCAGTCATTAAGTCTCCCGAGGCCTCCTTGGCAAGTCGGTAGAGGGAGCCATTCCCCAAGAAATCTCCATCGGGCCTCGCAGATGGCCTGGGGGGGATTTTCTGATGGGTCCAGGGAGTTCTCTCTCCTCCCCACCTCTGTAAAACGGGCTCCCTCAACCTTTCCTCCATTCCAGCTCTTTGCCACACCTTCCCACCCATTTCGTTGCTGCACAGCACAGTTTAGCACTGCTAGCTCACCTACAACCCCTCCTCGCCCCACATTAGCGCACCATTCCTGGCACCACTGGGGACGTGCGTCCTCCCAGATGGCCCCCCTCGGATGCTTTTCCCAGCCCCTCAAGTCTTCGGAGAGGGTCTAGAACAGCTCCCGCGGACTTCGATGCCCTCCAGGACGCTCACGGGCACTCTTTTTGCCACCCCTTGTTTCATCCCTTGGGTGATCCTACGATTCACCAACTTCTTGGCCAAAGTGTTGCCAGGGTCCCTCCTGGGCGGTGTAAGCCGCTCAGTTCAGAGGCGACCTGCGATCGGGGCGTAGTACACTTCAGGGGAGGATCCTACCAGATGTAGCAGGGACTGCGCGCGGCGCCAAGCGAACTCCCCCTCCACCCCAGCGGTCACTGGCCCGGCGGCAGCAGCTGCTGCAGCCGCAACTGCTCGAATCCTGGCCCCAGCTCGGGTTACTCCTCTCCTCCAGCATCTCAGGAAGACGGGTAAAGCCTTGTTCAAGTTTGCTGCAAGTACTTTCCTGAGACTTAAAACTGGGGGTCTGGAAACGCGTTGAGACTTGCCTCCTTTCCTGCTTCTCGGTCTTTGAGCTTGAGCAAACACTAAGTATCTCTCTTCTGGGACGCTGTTTGGAAGCTAAAGGCGCTGTTTGGAACAGAATTTCTTTCTCAACTGGCTTTGGTTGAAATTCGGAAAAAGGGTTGCGCTGTGAATCTCAAGATCTCGGGACCTGGGTAAGAGTTGGACAAATTCAGTTCTGGCAGCCACTGGACCTTGTCTGACCCTTCAGTGTTTTCTTATGGAAGGGGAGTATTGGAATATCCCTGTCCAGCATGAGGTGGGGAGAGATGGACTCTGTCTGGGTTGTTTATATGTTTATAAGGGTTTATTGTTACGTTTGTTTGCATTTGGTCTTATTTGGGCCTGTGTGTAGGAACTTCTTGGAGTAATTTTCACAGGGAAGACACTCCCATTAGGCATTTTATTTTGCTTAACCTCCTTTCCTGTATTGCCTTGTCTGAGTTTGTTTTATGTTGATGGGTGTAATATCTGGCTGTAGGTTTGGGGGTGGAGGTGGGGGTGGGAAATGAGACTGGGAATTAAAACGCATTTCTTTGGGTTCTTCGTTCCCAATTAGCTTTACTTCTCTGCTTGGGATTTAGACTTGTTTGCGAAACTTTTTTTTTCCCTCCCATACTTGATATTCAGATTGTGCAGATAATTCATCGCACAACCTGAGGATGCTCTCTCTTTACTATGTTCTCAGTGTCTTTTAGATGTCAAAGGCTGGTTACTTAGACTAGAGCACTCTCTTCCTGGCTGAAATACTGGCCCCTTGGGGACTGTGGAAAGGGTCGGGCTTCAAGCCATAGTTAGCATAGAAAGATCTACCTCCTATTAGTATTTTTTCTCTAAATTCCTTAAATCTAGGACCTTTACCCCTGGCTTAGGAAAATATTTTGTTATTTTTCTTTCTAAGATAAGTAAGAGTGATACCACTGAGTAAATAAAGTATAGTGCTATCTTTGATGTTTCCTTAGAAAAGATCCACACATGAGGACCCAAATATTTTAGGGAAAGTTAAAGTTTGGGATTTTATTAGTCCAGAAGTTCTTAGGTTGCAAAAGCCATCCCAAGGTGCAGGGTAGTGATGTACCTTTTTGGTTTTCCTTTCCTTTTTCCTTTATATCCTGGTTCTTACTTTGTGTATGGTATTTCCAGCTGAAGATGCCTCATTCTTTATGGATGAAGGGACTGGGATCTGATCATTTATCCAAAAGATGCTATCTTTTGCTGTGACTGGTCCAAGAGGTCAGTTTAGGGGACTTTCTGTTTG